>CM060953.1:295000-349883 GCA_030765055.1 Mantis religiosa | reverse complement strand
AGAGAGAGAGAGAGAGAGAGAGAGAGAGAGAGAGAGAGAGAGAGAGAGAGCGAGAGGTAAAGTTTTTAAACTTGTTGCTACAGATCAGGTATTACAAACAGTTTCAAACTTCGGTAAAAGCAAAAGAAACATCTCTTTTTGTTATTAATATGGTTACTTTTCTCTGAGACATATCAAAACAAATGAGTTGGATTAGAAACATTAAACATCATTAACTAGAGTTAGTGGTCAATACATGATCTCTAATCAGTTGTAATGATAGCACTCATTTTGTTTAATGGAACAGTAAGAATTAGGAAGTTTTATTGAAATTTTACTGTACTGGAACACCACAGCGAAGCGAAACATAGTGTCGCGGTAACAGGCATTTAAGTTTCGGCGCAAATAGATAATAGATGGATAGGTTTCACGTAGATAACAAACTTGTGTAAACAGATAGTGCCGGCAAGCAAGATAACTGAGCAAAGGCCTCGCCAGCGTAGATTAAGTTACGTTTCTCGAAGGTGATAGAATGTTCGAATTATGTAATTAGATGCCTTGTTTTCCAGAAACGTCTAGTGATTGACAGAACAGTCTGGTGATCATGAATGGAGATATAAAAGGGATTTGTAGTTGTGAAACAGTTGTTGTAAACAAAAGTGAGTAAGCAGTAGTTGTGTAAAAGGAGTGTTGTTGTAACGAGAGCTAATGTAATTAGCTGTCATGGTTTGTTATTGTCATCGACTTGGTAGACTGATGGTGTATGTAATGTAATGCTGCTGTAATCTATAAGAGTATTTCTCCGAAAATAAGAGATTTTTGATTTCTGCAACTCGGCCTTTTAATTCTACGAACCCACAAAGTTATAATATATTAAATTGTAGATAAGTTGTATGTTTTACACATTAGCTTCATTTATGTATCTCTATTGAGGACAGTTTCATGAATTATTGTTTGCATCATCAGCTCTATTGTGACTAAAGCTTGATCCAGTGGTGTGGGTAGTTCTGGAGTTGCTGCTGCCATCTGTTGATTTTGTGATGAATTTAAACGTGGCTTTGTCTTCTAGCAGGATTTCGAAGTTCATTAGTTGGTTTTTATGTTTTTCTATGTATATTTTCTCCCAGATGACGAGCGCACTATGTTTTGTGTGTATTTTAGTAATTTGGTGCTATCTTCAATTTCATGATTGAAGAAAATCAAATATTAAAAACTGTCAAAGTATAAACTTGAAAGAAGCGTAGGGACAGTGAAGCACAAATTAGCACAAAAGTGAATCGAGAAGATATTGACACATTGCTTCACTCACACTGTTTATTCACAGGACATGTTTCAAGAGCCTTTGCTTTTATCATCAGCTGGTACTCGATTAGTGCAAATTGTAGTGGTTTCCTCTTTCTCCGTATCGTCAAAAGATGGCGTGATGTACTTGTCAAAGATGTCGGTGGTGGAGTTTCAAAATTCATGACTATATGACGATGTTTGTTAATGAGGATTTTTTCCATACGGAAAGGTCTATGGGGTGATTAACGTATTTTATTAGAGATGTTTCCAAGTTGATGTCATGTCTAGTATTCAAAAAATTAAAAGCCACTGCTGATTTTTCTGTTTCACCATTTTTAATGTTTCTTATATGTACTTTAGTTCTGATGCTAATATTTCTTTTTTTTTTTTATTCCTATATAAATTTTAGGGCAAGTTTCACATTTGATCTCATAGATTCCTGGTTTTTCTTTGGTAGTGATTGAATTTTTGGGAGGGCCTTTTAACAAGTTTCTGATATTAAACTTATTTTGAGGTGCAAGAATTATGTTGTGTTTTGAGAAGATTTTTTGGAATTTATTATAGGCTGATGGATGGAAGGTGGATTATTTAAAAAAAAAAATTCTCTTTTTCTCCTGTAGGTTCTAGGGTGGTGGTTTCTTTTATTTTCTTAGCTTTGTTGAGTCTGTTAACTGTTTTGTCTACTAAATTTGGGTTGAAACCTTTGGATATAGCTACTTTTTTATGTGTAGGTATTCTTCTTGATAATCTTCTCTGTTTAGTGGAAAGTTGATCATCCGAAATATTTTTTGTATTAAAAACTGTAATTAAAAATGGATATGCAAAAAACCTTGTAGGCAAAAAAGTAAATCATTCAAACTTCAAAAAAGATTAAATCAGATCCCAGCTCTATCACCAATGAAACAAGAAATTAGATTTGCTAAATTTACTTATCACTCCTGGGCCACAAAAAAAGTTACCAAAAAATATTCAAGAAATCTAACATAGCACTTCCACCACAAAACAGTTACAACATTAAAAACCTAGTGAACAGCAACAATTCAGATTAATATAAAAACAGAAGAAAAATCAGGCATTTATAAGATAAACTGTAAAGACTGAAAAAATTTACACAGGGAGGACAAAAAGAAACATAAGCACTAGGAAGAAAGAACATTTCAGGCACTTAATAAACAAAAATATTGATAATTCTGCAATAGCAGCTTATTTCTGGTCTGAAAATCATGAAATGGAAGATAGCACCAAATTACAAAAATATGTACAAAAACATAGTGAGCTTGGCATCTGGGAGAAAATGTACATAGAAAAACATAAAAACCAACTAATGAATTTTGAAATCCCGCCAGAAGATAACCCCACATTGAAATTCATCACAAAATCAACAGTTGGCAGTAGCAACTCCAGAGCTACCCACACCACTGGATCAAGCTTTAGTCCAATAGAGCTGATGATGCAAACAATAATTCACGAAACATGTCTTCAATATAGGTACATAGTGAAGCTGATGTGTAATAAATACGACTCATATATAATTTAATATAAGAAGTTGTATGTTTGTGAGATAAATCACGTAGTAGAGAGAGGCTGTGAAGAGTTACTATGTATTAATTTTTAGATGAGTCGTATTTATTACACATCTGCTTCACTTTCGTACCTATTTTGCGGACATGTTTCGCAAATCATCGTTTGATCAAGCTTTAGTCGCATAAGAGCAGAAGATGCAAACGATGATTTGCGAAACATGTCCACAAAATAGGTACGAAAGTGAAGCAGATGTGTAATAAATACGACTCATCTAAAAATTAATAATTATTTCGCTTCACTGTGGTGTTCCAGTACAGTTAAATCTCGAGTTACTATGTATTTTAATTTCTTAAGTGTTCATCAAGAAGTTTCTCAACCTTGTGCACTAGGTACTTCTGCACAAATTCATTGTTGCAAATAAAGAAAACAGTCAAGTGTAGACCTGACAACAACAGGGGTATAAGATGAAAGAAGTTAATTAGGCTCTAAATATCACAATAGATCTTATAGATAAACAAGGAAAACATTTGGAGTTACAAGGTCAAGGTAAGGAAGCAGCTAAGAATTTACTATCAAGGTAATATAAACAACCTGCTTATGTCATAGTAAATTGCTTCTTTTGTTTCCTGTCATATGACTGTCTGTTGACCATGTAAGTACTTCTTTTGTTTAAAGTGATGTAACTGTTCTTTGTATTTTCCATGGAAACACTTCTTTTGTTAATTGTAATTTGACATGTCCTTTGTTTATCTACATATTTATTGTTACAGGCACATCTTATTTAAGATATTCAATCTGACATATAGTATTATCTAAAGTTAAGTAAAACAGAAATGATTGCAATGTTATTGAAGGTTGGCCATGAGAGTTGGAATTTCAGTACTATGTCACATATACCAGTTGTGACAAGAAACGTTAGGAGACATGGGTAGCTGATGCTTTATGTATCCTGTACTCATTTGAACATCATTTCATTCATCATCCGATATGACTTAACGTTGGAGGTTTTCTTTTATCCTGAAAGATGAATGTCTGGTAACTCTAAGCTCTATGTACCCTGTACTTACTTGAACATCATTTCATTCATTGTCTGATATGACTTAACGTTGGAGGTTTTCTCTTATCCTGAAAGATGAATGTCTGGTAACTCTAAGATCTATGTACCCTGTACTCATTTGAACATCATTTCATTCTTCGTCCGATATGACTTAACGCTGGAATATAATACAAATAAAATATTTAGTGATTATTTTCCACTTATCTTAAGAAGTGATGACAATACTTCTATCTTCTCTAATTCAAACAACGAAGACAACGAAGACATTTTCCCACATCTGAAGATGTGGGCAAATGTCTACAAATTAATTTCAATTAGAGAAGATAGAAGTATTGTCATCAACTTCTTAAGATAAGTGGAAAATAATCACTAAATATTTTATTTGTATTATATTTATTATTCCACTTTAACTAGCTTCATTTTCTGTGTTAACGTTGGAGGTTTTCTCTTATCCTGAAAGATGTATGTCTGGTAACTCTAAGCTCTATGTATCCTGTACTTATTTAAACATCATTTCATTCATTGTCCAATATGACTTAACATTGCAGGTTTTTCCTTATCCTGAAAGATGAATGTCTAGTAACTCTAAGCTCCATGTACTCTGTACTTATATGAACATCATTTCATTCGATGTCTGATGTGACATGGAGGTTTTCCCTTTTTCTGAAAGATGAATGTCATATTTCACCCTAGTAATCAACTTTCAAATCCCAACAGTTGTTAATTTGATATAGAAGTTCACAGTTCCACCACCAGAGAGAAGACAGCAGATGACAGATGATAGTTGGACCTTTGAGGTTGAAAATGGAAGCAACAGCTTCCTCAGAAAGTTAAAGTGTAAGTGACGGAGTGTTAAACACAGATGACAAATAGTTTTTATACTATTGAAATTTAACTGTATTGGAATACCGCAGTGAAGCGAAACGATTATTAAATTACAGATGAATCGTATTTATTACACATCAGCTTCACTTACGTACCTATATTGAGGACATCTTTCGTGAACTATCATTTGCATCATCGGCTCTAATGTGGCTGTAAGTTGACTTGAGTCACAAGTTTTTGTTTTTTGTGTGTTGTTTTTTCACGAAACATGTCCTCAATATAGGTACGAAAGTGAAGCTGATGTGTAATAAATACAACTCATCTAAAAATTAATAATTATTTCGCTTCACTGTGGTGTTCCAGTACAGTTAAATCTCGAGTTACTATGTATTTTAATTTCTTAAGTGTTCATCAAGAAGTTTCTCAACCTTGTGCACTAGGTACTTCTGCACAAATTCATTGTTGCAAATAAAGAAAACAGTCAAGTGTAGACCTGACAACAACAGGGGTATAAGATGAAAGAAGTTAATTAGGCTCTAAATATCACAATAGATCTTATAGATAAACAAGGAAAACATTTGGAGTTACAAGGTCAAGGTAAGGAAGCAGCTAAGAATTTACTATCAAGGTAATATAAACAACCTGCTTATGTCATAGTAAATTGCTTCTTTTGTTTCCTGTCATATGACTGTCTGTTGACCATGTAAGTACTTCTTTTGTTTAAAGTGATGTAACTGTTCTTTGTATTTTCCATGGAAACACTTCTTTTGTTAATTGTAATTTGACATGTCCTTTGTTTATCTACATATTTATTGTTACAGGCACATCTTATTTAAGATATTCAATCTGACATATAGTATTATCTAAAGTTAAGTAAAACAGAAATGATTGCAATGTTATTGAAGGTTGGCCATGAGAGTTGGAATTTCAGTACTATGTCACATATACCAGTTGTGACAAGAAACGTTAGGAGACATGGGTAGCTGATGCTTTATGTATCCTGTACTCATTTGAACATCATTTCATTCATCATCCGATATGACTTAACGTTGGAGGTTTTCTTTTATCCTGAAAGATGAATGTCTGGTAACTCTAAGCTCTATGTACCCTGTACTTACTTGAACATCATTTCATTCATTGTCTGATATGACTTAACGTTGGAGGTTTTCTCTTATCCTGAAAGATGAATGTCTGGTAACTCTAAGATCTATGTACCCTGTACTCATTTGAACATCATTTCATTCTTCGTCCGATATGACTTAACGCTGGAATATAATACAAATAAAATATTTAGTGATTATTTTCCACTTATCTTAAGAAGTGATGACAATACTTCTATCTTCTCTAATTCAAACAACGAAGACAACGAAGACATTTTCCCACATCTGAAGATGTGGGCAAATGTCTACAAATTAATTTCAATTAGAGAAGATAGAAGTATTGTCATCAACTTCTTAAGATAAGTGGAAAATAATCACTAAATATTTTATTTGTATTATATTTATTATTCCACTTTAACTAGCTTCATTTTCTGTGTTAACGTTGGAGGTTTTCTCTTATCCTGAAAGATGTATGTCTGGTAACTCTAAGCTCTATGTATCCTGTACTTATTTAAACATCATTTCATTCATTGTCCAATATGACTTAACATTGCAGGTTTTTCCTTATCCTGAAAGATGAATGTCTAGTAACTCTAAGCTCCATGTACTCTGTACTTATATGAACATCATTTCATTCGATGTCTGATGTGACATGGAGGTTTTCCCTTTTTCTGAAAGATGAATGTCATATTTCACCCTAGTAATCAACTTTCAAATCCCAACAGTTGTTAATTTGATATAGAAGTTCACAGTTCCACCACCAGAGAGAAGACAGCAGATGACAGATGATAGTTGGACCTTTGAGGTTGAAAATGGAAGCAACAGCTTCCTCAGAAAGTTAAAGTGTAAGTGACGGAGTGTTAAACACAGATGACAAATAGTTTTTATACTATTGAAATTTAACTGTATTGGAATACCGCAGTGAAGCGAAACGATTATTAAATTACAGATGAATCGTATTTATTACACATCAGCTTCACTTACGTACCTATATTGAGGACATCTTTCGTGAACTATCATTTGCATCATCGGCTCTAATGTGGCTGTAAGTTGACTTGAGTCACAAGTTTTTGTTTTTTGTGTGTTGTTTTTTCACGAAACATGTCCTCAATATAGGTACGAAAGTGAAGCTGATGTGTAATAAATACAACTCATCTATAATTTAATAATTTTTTATACTCTTAACTTGGACATCACTGTGACTGTATTCCTTGGAACAGTTGCAATATTTCTCCCATTTCATTCATTGCCCTATATGTTGTAAATTGGAGAATGTTAAATATGCATTCCTCTAAACCCACTTTCACTCTTATATCAGATATAAAACTTAATGTAATCCGCGGCTGTGGGCAGGGATCATTATGTATTAAAGGTTCAAATGGATATTCTGTATGTGTGCTAGAAAGTTTATTGTTAGAATTTAGTATAATCTAGAGTTCATTGTTTTACAGGAACAGCAAGTGTTGCGCGAGGACTGAGCAACTACATAGATGCTCTAATGAACAACACCATGCAGAACACAATGAGGGAGATAATGCCTATTGACATTTCATTTCTCTCCAAGTATCCCGACTTCTTCTCTTTTGGAGTTGTAATGTTGTTAACTGGTGAGTCTCTCCTTTACTCTGTCCCTCTTAGTTTTAACTTATTGTGTTTTCTTTCATCAAAAATGTTTTTTAAATGAAATGTATTCAGAGTGTAAAAAAGAAACTATGTCAGAACTTTGGAAGAACATTTCTTGCAGAGAGAGGATAAAAATATGTTATATAAACATAGTTTTGGAAATTGTTCCTTTCATTTTTAGAGTACTTTTTCCATAGCTGAACCCCATACAACTACACTCAATGACAGAATGGTAGGAAAACTGGAAATCACAGTACATGTTCAAAATGGCCTCCATTAGCACCAATGTAGCCGTCAACCTGACGTTGCATGGACTCCCCAATGTGCTGAGTTAGGCATGGAGAATTTCGTATTGTCTGGAGTGTTCCACAATACGAGCACTAACAGTTCCTACATCAGGAACTGTAATTGCATAAATAAAAGTTTTTAAATTTCCCCACAAATAAAAATCTAGTGGGTTTAAGTGAGGTGAGCATGGAGGCCACAGAATTGGTCCACATCCTACCATCAATCTAGTAGTAAACCTGCTATTCAGAAATAGATGGACAGAAAGCCTGAAGTAGGAGGAACTCCATTGTGAATGAACTGAGTATTCTGATGCCTAACAAGTGGACTATGTGCTGTACTGTTACACAATAATGATAATGGTGAAATGTATCACCTCCACCCAGATGTAAAAGCGAATGTTTACTACTGTACAGTTAAACCACTGCTCTGTTGTATGGTTATGGTCATAGGACAACTGTGCATTACACATCTCATCATGTAAGCAGAGCTGTAGAAAAAGTGCTCTACCATGGAAATAAACAATTTCCAGACTTATTTTAAGTTAATTGATGAAAATTAATCATTCCTTCACACTAGTCATATTGTGACTTTGTGGGTTCGTAGAATTAAAAGACCGAGTTGCAGAAATTAAAAGTCTCCTTTATTTCCGTAGCAATACACTGTCCAATTTTCACGTAGCAACATTACATCACACAATCTTCCAAGGTTGAGGACAATAACAAACACTTGCAGCTGATTACATTAGCTCTTGTTACAACAACACTGACTGTTACACAACAACTGCTTCACAACTACAACTCTCTGCTGGCGTGTCACAATCCCTTTTATATCTCCAGACTGTTCTGTCAATCACTAGAAGTCTCTGGAAAACAAGGCATCTAATTACATAATTCGAACATTCTATCACCTTCGAGAAATGTAACTTAATCTACGCTGGCGAGGCCTTTGCCTCAATTATCTTGCTTGCCGCGTTATCTGTGTATGCAAGCTCGTTATCTCCGTGAAACCTATCCATTTATTGTGTGCCAAGCTGCCTTATCGCGATCGGGTTCATGACAATATATATGCTAAGGTTTTTGATAGACAGTGAACATGAAAAATTAGGTGCCTCGGCCGGGATTTGAACCACGGATCTCCTGGTTTCCTTCCAGTCGCTCTTATCCATTGAGCTACCATGGCCAACTTGCTGTCATGACATTAAATTCTCCAATTGACTTGTATGTTTCCCCGGTACTTACATACTTACGATAGTAAGTCGCCACAAGTGGTGTATCTCAGATACGAGAGCCCCTAGTGTTTTACCGGGGGAACATACAAGTCAGATGGAGAATTTAATGTCATGACGGCAAGTTGGCCGTGGTAGCTCAATGTGTAAGAGTGACTGGACGTTCAAATTGCGGCCATGGCACTGAATTTTTCATTTTGACTCTATTCCAAACATATGTTCATATAACATTTTTTATCCTCTATATGCAAGAAATATTTTCCCAAATTTTGACATACTTTATTACAATATATATTTTGTATATCTTAATTGAAAAATCTATTTATAATCAGTTTTTAACATTCAGTCACTTACACCAATCAATAAATCTGGTATATACCCAAATAAGTTGAAGGATTGCGAAGAATGCTACGTAGGTCGAACTAAAAGAAAACTAAAAGCTACAGTCAAAGAGAATTTTGCAAACAGGAAGTATTTCTACTTTTGGAACTTAAAAGCATGACCTTGACCTGAATCCAAAATTATTTAAAGGTGTAATAAACCATAATAAACTGACAACATGGGAGATCATCTTAATATGGAAAAATAAGGATCAAGTAATGAACTTTGATAATAGGTAATTTGATAAAGAAGTTTATAATTCTACCACCGAAAAGACAGCAGATAACAACAGAGAATAGCCAGACCTTCGAGACTGCAAATGGAAGCAACAGCTCCCAAAACTAGTACCTCAAAAAAAAAAAAAAAAAAAAAAAAAATATATATATATATATATATATATATATATATATATATATATAGTGAAGTAACCCTTTGCAAGATATTCCTCGTAATTTTTTTGATCTTTTATATTTATCATTTACTCAAATACAAGGTCATTATTAATTTTTTATTTCTTGACCATACAAAGATTGGTGTTTTAGGGCCCGTCGACAACGAGGTCATTTGGTTTGACCATACAAAGAGAACATAAATTGAGATATAGCAGTGAAAAATGAAAGTAATTTCTTAAGAAATACAGAGATTTTTTTGTGTTAAAGTAGGATGTAATATTTTTGTTTCAGCTCTGTTGTCCATTGGTGTAAAGGAATCAACTATTCTGAACAACGTGTTCACTGCAGTTAATATGGTTACAGTCCTTACAGTAATAATAGCAGGCTCTATAAAATGTAAGTCACATTTTAACCTTAGAGATTAAAAATAAAGAAGCACTACTAACAGATAGCTTTATCAATGAATTTGAATGTCACTATTAAGAATAGTGACCACCTAGGGTGAAAGCAACACATAGAACATATAATAAAAAAACTAAATAACTAAATGTTAATAAAAGAACCAGCTGTAGGCCACTATTTAAGGAATTAAATATATTGCCCCTACCCTGTATTTACATATCATAATGATGGCGGTGGCGGTGATGAGCATAATCATCACCACCATCATCATACTTTATTATCACCTTATGTTTTAAAGCATTGTTGAAAACAGGCAAGTCGTCAATAATATACAATTAAAGTTGCTGGATATTTTGATATATATTGTGACTTTGTGGGCTCGTGAAATGAAAAGTCCAATTTCACCACTCAAAAATGTTCTTTATTTCCACCGACTTACAGTTAAACTCTTGCCAATTACACAGAATTACGTAATGCACACAATTACGATTCACCAGTTCGTCTGTTACAATTTCACTTGCACTCGTAATTACGTACAATCTTCCGATGCTCTCACACAGTCTTCTCGTCGTACACTAGCACTGCATTCTTACACCAAGAACTCTGACTCACTGACTGACTCACTCCTCTTGCACGACGTGTTGCTTATATAGGGTCCGCTTGCCAATCTGGAAGGTTCTCGATTAGATTGAATGTCCCGTAATTTCCAGAACCTAGGAGAAGGGTAAAGAGACGGCTCAGGGGCCCGACATCCCTCTCCTAACCATCCCTTCAGTTAGTGAAAGGGAGACAAATGAGTGGGTGTGGCGTGGCCTCCGGTCCCTTCTCAGCTGTTGTTTGTGGTGCTTCCCGATAATTGGGTGACAATATATACAGATGTTAGAAGAAACTAAAACTTAGGTGATGTTATTCTAAATGTATAATGTCTTGTGCACCTAATACAATGTCTAGGTATTAGTCATAAGTATTGTAAAATGAGAAACTAGCACTCAAATGATAAATTCTGAAGTTGTAGTCTTAGTTAAGAAATTCATCAAGTGAATAAAAAACCTTATTAATTAAATATGATTTCAAGAAAAATTTGAATTTTTTTAAGTTACTAGACACTTTAACTTCTGCTGGGAGTTTGTTATATAGCTTGGCTCCCATGTAACTAGGCAACTTGTCACACAGGTGGAGTCTATACATCATAGTAGCGAAATTATTCTTTTTTCTTGTGTTGTGGTTATGAATATCCGAATTTGTTTGCAATGGGATGTATTTTATCATATATAAAATTGTTTTGTAGATGTACAGGCTTGTCAGCGTCATTATTTTTTGCTGACGAAAGGCTTCCCTACATGATTCTTTAGTTTTTAAATTAGATATATATCTAATTGCTCTTTTCTGTAAAGTAAAAATTTTGTTTAAATTAATTTCGAAGTATTGCCCCAGATCTCCAGACCATATGAGATGTGTGACTGAATGAGGGAGAAACATTATGCTACATAAAAACTAATCTCAGTATATCGAGATTTAACTGTATTGGAACGCCACAGTGAAGCGAAAAATTATTAAATTTTAGATGAGTCGTATTTTTTACACATCTGCTTCACTTTCATACCTATTTTGAGGACATGTTTCGCAAATCATCGTTTGCATCTACGGCTCTTATGCGACTGAAGCTTGATCCAGCGGTGTGGGTAATTCTGGGGTTGCTGCTGCCATCTGTTGATTTAGTGATGAACTTAAATGTGGGATTCTCTTCTGGCGGGATTTCAAAGTTCATAAGTTGGTTTTTATGTTTTTCTATGTATATTCTCTCCCATATGACGAGTTCACTATGTTTTTGTACGTATTTTAGTAATTCTGTGCTCTCTTTAATTTCATGATTTTCAGACCAGAAATGAGCTGCTATTGCGGACTTATCAATATTTTTGTATCTTAAGTGCCTGAAGTGTTCTTTCTTTCTAGTGCCTATGTTTCTTTTTGTCCTCCCTATGTAAATTTTTTCACAGTCCTTACACTTAATCTTGTAAATGCCTGACTTTTCCTCTGGTTTTATCTTATCACTATTATTACTGTGAAGTAGGTTTTTAATGTTGTAATTGTTTTTTGGTGCCAATGTTATATTGTATTTCTTGAATATTTTTTGGAACTTTTTTGTGGCCCAGGGGTGGTAAGTAAATTTAGCAAATCTAATTTCTTGTTTTATTGGTGTGAGAGCTGTGATCTGTTTTAATCTCTTTTGAAGTTTGAATAATTTTAGTTTTTTATCTACAAGGTTTTTTCCATATCCATTTTTAATTGCAGTTTTTAAGATTTGATGGTATTCGTTTTGATATTCTTGCTGGCTGAGAGGTAGATTTACTAATCTGTGTGTGAGACTGTTGATGGTTGCATGTTTGTGTGGAATTGGGTTGAAACTATTTGCTTTGATGTAATTATCTGTGTGTGTTGCTTTTCTATGGATGCCAAATTCTAGTTTTTCATTGCTTTTTTTGATTTTAAGGTCTAAAAAAGGTAGAGTACAGTCCTCTTCAGTTTCTACTGTGAATTGTATGCTGGGTTCTTGCAGGTTGAGTAGTTTCAAAGCATCATCTATTTGTTTGTAGGGCACTATTGCAAAGATGTCGTCTACGTATCTGTACCATGTTTTAAACATAAGAGGGAAGATTCAACTGTATTGGAACACCACAGTGAAGCGAAAAATTATTAAATTTTAGATGAGTCGCATTTTTTAACACATCTGCTTCACTTTCGTACCTATTTTGAGGACATGTTTCGCAAATCTTCGCTTGCATCTACGGCTCTTGTGCGACTGACGCTAGATCCAGCGGTGTGGGTAATTCTGGGGTTGTTGCTGCCATCTGTTGATTTAGTGATGAACTGAAAAGTGGGATTCTCTTCTAGCGGGATTTCAAAGTTCATTAGTTGGTTTTTATGTTTTTCTATGTATATCCTCTCCCATATGACGAGTTCACTATGTTTTTGTACGTATTTTAGTAATTCTGTGCTATCTTCAATTTCATGATTTTCAGACCAGAAATGAGCTGCTATTGCGGACTTATCAATATTTTTGTATCTTAAGTGCCTGAAGTGTTCTTTCTTTCTAGTGCCTATGTTCCTTTTTGTCCTTCCTATGTAAATTTTTTCACAGTCTTTACACTTAATTTTGTAAATGCCTGACTTTTCCTCTGGTTTTATCTTATCAGTATTATTACTGTGAAGTAGGTTTTTAATGTTGTAATTGTTTTTTGGTGCCAATGTTATATTGTATTTCTTGAATATTTTTTGGAACTTTTTTGTGGCCCAGGGGTGGTAAGTAAATTTAGCAAATCTAGTTTCTTGTTTTATTGGTGTGAGAGCTGTGATCTGTTTTAATTTCTTTTGAAGTTTGAATAATTTTAGTTTTTTATCTACAAGGTTTTTTCCACATCCATTTTTAATTGCAGTTTTTAAGATTTGATGGTATCAAATCTTAAAAACTGCAATTAAAAATGGATGTGGAAAAAACCTTGTAGATAAAAAACTAAAATTATTCAAACTTCAAAAGAAATTAAAACAGATCACAGCTCTCACACCAATAAAACAAGAAACTAGATTTGCTAAATTTACTTACCACCCCTGGGCCACAAAAAAGTTCCAAAAAATATTCAAGAAATACAATATAACATTGGCACCAAAAAACAATTACAACATTAAAAACCTACTTCACAGTAATAATACTGATAAGATAAAACCAGAGGAAAAGTCAGGCATTTACAAAATTAAGTGTAAAGACTGTGAAAAAATTTACATAGGAAGGACAAAAAGGAACATAGGCACTAGAAAGAAAGAACACTTCAGGCACTTAAGATACAAAAATATTGATAAGTCCGCAATAGCAGCTCATTTCTGGTCTGAAAATCATGAAATTGAAGATAGCACAGAATTACTAAAATACGTACAAAAACATAGTGAACTCGTCATATGGGAGAGGATATACATAGAAAAACATAAAAACCAACTAATGAACTTTGAAATCCCGCTAGAAGAGAATCCCACTTTTCAGTTCATCACTAAATCAACAGATGGCAGCAACAACCCCAGAATTACCCACACTGCTGGATCTAGCGTCAGTCGCACAAGAGCCGTAGATGCAAGCGAAGATTTGCGAAACATGTCCTCAAAATAGGTACGAAAGTGAAGCAGATGTGTTAAAAAATGCGACTCATCTAAAATTTAATAAGAGGGAAGGCTTTAGTTATATGTGTTTCGAAAAAGCTCATGTATAGATTGGCCAAAAATGGTGATAGCGGGCTTCCCATAGCTAGTCCTGAAATTTGTTTATAATATTTTCCATCGAAGACAAAATAATTTTGATGTATACATAATTCAGTCATTGCCAAATATTCTTCTATTGCATTGGCATCTAGGTTTATAGAATTTAGCCATTTTTTCAGTTGAATCAAAAGTTTGTCTAATGGAATGCTAGGGAAGAGGGAGCGGACATCAAAGGATACTAAAGTGTCATGAGGTTTTAGTTTAAGATTTTGAATTTTTTCTACCAGGTCTAAAGAGTTTTTTATACTCAGAGTATGGAATTGTGGAAAGGACTGAAATTTTTTGGAAGCCATTTTGCCAGAAGGTAAGTAGGAGTGTTTATATTATTTACAATGGGTCTCATGGTTATGTTGGGTTTGTGTATTTTAGGCAAACCATATAGTCTTGCAAGGGTAGGGTTGTCCGGTTTGATAGTTTTTTGTTCTGTAGTTGTTAAAATTTTACTATTAATGATGGTTTTTTGTACATCTTTTATGCATCGGTTGAGTGGATTAGAATCTATTTACTGAAATTCTTTTTGTTGTAGTAACTCTAACATTTTTTCTTTGTATGTAGCTGTACCTAAGCTGTATCTAACAATGAAGAAAAAGATGTACTTAACCAAGGCCTAAAAACATGTATAACATACTCCAGCAACACGGATGAATTCATTGCAGATATAGAATTAGCAGTAGAAGGCTTGGAAACCATGGACAAAAATATAATTAGGAAAAAATCAGCTGCTATATTGGAAAACTTAATAAATAAAAAGCCAAAAAAACATTTGAAACAAATTCAGATAATTAAATCTTTAAGGAAAAAGGATGTAATCTTCTCAAGGGCTGATAAAGGGAACAAAATAGTAATCTTAGATACAGCTACATAGAAAGAAAAAATGTTAGAGTTACTACAACAAAAAGAATTCCAGGAAATAGATTCTAATCCACTCAACCGATGCATAAAAGATGTACAAAAAACCATCATTAATAGTAAAATTTTAACAACTACAGAACAAAAAACTATCAAACCGGACAACCCTACCCTTGCAAGACTATATGGTTTGCCTAAAATACACAAACCCAACATAACCATGAGACCCATTGTAAATAATATAAACACTCCTACTTACCTTCTGGCAAAATGGCTTCCAAAAAATTTCAGTCCTTTCCACAATTCCATACTCTGAGTATAAAAAACTCTTTAGACCTGGTAGAAAAAATTCAAAATCTTAAACTAAAACCTCATGACACTTTAGTATCCTTTGATGTCCGCTCCCTCTTCCCTAGCATTCCATTAGACAAACTTTTGATTCAACTGAAAAAATGGCTAAATTCTATAAACCTAGATGCCAATGCAATAGAAGAATATTTGGCAATGACTGAATTATGTATACATCAAAATTATTTTGTCTTCGATGGAAAATATTATAAACAAATTTCAGGACTAGCTATGGGAAGCCCGCTATCACCATTTTTGGCCAATCTATACATGAGCTTTTTCGAAACACATATAACTAAAGCCTTCCCTCTTATGTTTAAAACATGGTACAGATACGTAGACGACATCTTTGCAATAGTGCCCTACAAACAAATAGATGATGCTTTGAAACTACTCAACCTGCAAGAACCCAGCATACAATTCACAGTGGAAACTGAAGAGGACTGTACTCTACCTTTTTTAGACCTTAAAATCAAAAAAAGCAATGAAAAACTAGAATTTGGCATCCATAGAAAAGCAACACACACAGATAATTACATCAAAGCAAATAGTTTCAACCCAATTCCACACAAACATGCAACCATCAACAGTCTCACACACAGATTAGTAAATCTACCTCTCAGCCAGCAAGAATATCAAAACGAATACCATCAAATCTTAAAAACTGCAATTAAAAATGGATATGGAAAAAACCTTGTAGATAAAAAACTAAAATTATTCAAACTTCAAAAGAGATTAAAACAGATCACAGCTCTCACACCAATAAAACAAGAAATTAGATTTGCTAAATTTACTTACCACCCCTGGGCCACAAAAAAGTTCCAAAAAATATTCAAGAAATACAATATAACATTGGCACCAAAAAACAATTACAACATTAAAAACCTACTTCACAGTAATAATAGTGATAAGATAAAACCAGAGGAAAAGTCAGGCATTTACAAGATTAAGTGTAAAGACTGTGAAAAAATTTACATAGGGAGGACAAAAAGAAACATAGGCACTAGAAAGAAAGAACACTTCAGGCACTTAAGATACAAAAATATTGATAAGTCCGCAATAGCAGCTCATTTCTGGTCTGAAAATCATGAAATTAAAGAGAGCACAGAATTACTAAAATACGTACAAAAACATAGTGAGCTCGTCATATGGGAGAGGATATACATAGAAAAACATAAAAACCAACTTATGAACTTTGAAATCCCGCCAGAAGAGAATCCCACATTTAAGTTCATCACTAAATCAACAGATGGCAGCAGCAACCCCAGAATTACCCAGACCGCTGGATCAAGCTTCAGTCGCATAAGAGCCGTAGATGCAAACGATGATTTGCGAAACATGTCCTCAAAATAGGTACGAAAGTGAAGCAGATGTGTAAAAAATACGACTCATCTAAAATTTAATAATCTCAGTATGTACACAACAAACTCGCAGATACATTCTCATGATACCAGAAGAAAAGATAACCTTCATGTAATCACACATAGCACAAGTTCTTTTGAAAAAAGTTTTGTATATACTGGCCTCCAGCTTTATAATAAATTACCCAATTATCTGAAGCAAATACCTGCACTGCATCGATTTAGAATTTGCCTCAAAAAACTTCTTTCACTCCATTGTTTTTATAGCATAAAGGAATATTATGATTACTTTGACAATTAACTTTAATGTTAATGATGTTAATATTTTTATAGTATAGATGAATTTTTGGAATATGTTAACTACAAGTAAATTATATGTTATATGTGTTTGGAGGAATTTAGTAACAGTGACATCAAAATTAATCTCAAACTATTTGTTGTTGGTTTATTAAGTGTGTAAGTCAATAAGTGACGAATATTAATAAACCAACTACAAATAGTTTCTGAGATTACAAGTAAATAATTATTATCATCGCCACCGCCACCGCCGCCACCGCCGCCGCCGCCGCCACCACCGCCACCACCATTATATTGTACATGCAGTTTCTGAATTTTTATTCTAAACTTGTGTTCTGTATATGTTTATTGTATAATTTTTACTTATAACAACTTGACGTGTCCTATATCATGTACTATGATCAAAAGGATGAATAAATAAAGGTATATACATAATGAAACAAGTTAGACGAACTATGGATAATAAAACCTTAAAACAAGTGTATTATGCATTTATCTATTCACATATAAAATATGGGATATCTTTATGGGGTAATATAAATGCAAAAGAGGTGTTAAAAATTTTCAGATTACAAAAGAAAGCTATCCGAATAATTGAAAATGTGGAGAGAAGATATAGCTGTAGGCAGATATTTAAGAAGCATAATATTTTAACTGTTCCATGCATATATAAATAAAATAAATAAAATAAATAAATAAATTTCCATGAAATAAATCCCGAAGTTAAATTATTAAAACAATTAAATGGTCCCATAGATTTAATAGTTTGGGAAAAAATATTTATTTTAAAAAATAAAAATCGCATAATGAATTTTGACGTACCAGCAATTGATTCTGTTTTTAGGTTTGTTTCGTCTTCAGATGTTGGTAATACGTAAATGCATGGTATCCTTGACAACGAATTGTGTTGACTGAAGATGTGGGCAAATGTCCATGAAATTAATTTCGCAAAAACATAATAGAAGTATTGGTATCGACTTCTTAAGTTAAGGAGAATATTTACTAAATATTTTTATTTGTGTAATGTTTCAGAGACTTTGCCTCCATCCTCAACCGGCCATCGACTGGTTCTCATTCGTGTAGTTGATATTTTGTCATAGGTCTCCTCTGGTGGCGGTTCAAGGAACTTGCTGAACAAATCTTTCTGGGGGATGTCGAAATTGAATACTTTGTTCCTATTCAATTATTCAATTTTGACATCCCCCAAAAAGATTTGTTCAGCAAGTTCCTTGAACTGCCACCAGAGGAGACCTATGACAAAATATTGTCAACTAAACCAATGAGAAGCAGTCGATGGCCGGTTGAGGATGGAGGCAAAGTCTCTGAAACTTGTTCTGGAAAAATTAAAAGTAAGTGTTGTTTAGTGTCATTAATCGACTCCCTTTAAATTTAATTTATTATAACAATACTGTTTTCAACACTTCCAAGAAAAGAATTGTAAATTATTAATTTCCATCAAATAACTAAAATGGATCCAAAATATTTAAACTCATTCACATTTTTACTATATTATTATTATTTATTTTAAGATCTTCTCCAGGTCCTGAAATAAAGAACCTCTATCATTTATAGAACATGTTTTAAGTTCAAAGATAGTACTCTTGTTGAAAGACCCTTTACATTACCAGTAAAATCTTGGTTTCTGGGTGGAGTGTCTTTCCTTCCCTATCTACTATGTACATGGTAGAAAAAGTAAAAATGAATACAGTTTTGCATGAACTTGTTGTGTGACTACTTAAATATTCTGTAGTTCAATATTATGCTTCGTTTGTTTTCATTCTATATAAAAATAATAAATGTTCTTGTTCAGTGAGCTGTGTAGTGGTTTTTTTTGCCATTTCCTACTTTGTGCTGTAGTAAACACTGTACTTTCACTTGCAGCTGATGTTCGTAACTGGAATATACCAAAATCAGAGATACCAAAACATATTGAGAATGCAGGAGAAGGTGGTTTTATGCCATTTGGTGTAGCTGGAGTGATGGCAGGTGCTGCCAAATGCTTCTACGGGTTTGTTGGTTTTGACTGTGTGGCAACTACAGGTAAGCCAATACCTGCTTTTATAACACAGTCAAAAAACTAATAAAATACAGTACATACATTCTCAGCTGCTAGAGCTCTAATTAATGTGCTTCCTTGACACATCAGAAAACTCATGACTTAGTTAAGACTGATCATACAAAAACACTGGCATCAAGTTTTCAACTTCAAAATTCTCACCAGACAAAATGCTTACAGCACTAGCAGCAATTGGAAGTTGGTTGATAATGGAAGCAATAACGCATCCCATTAAACAAATTTAGTTAGTACTGACTGATTACAAAAAACATATACATGGTGTTCATTTTTATTTGTGGTTTTACTGTGCAAAATTTGATGTCATCAGTAGCAATGCTGATGGAGCGAGTTTATGTATGATACCCCTAGAGGCTTGCAATCTTATTTGATGTACTAACAGCAGCTTTGAAGCCTCCCTTTACCAGCAGGTAAATATACTATTTGAGAGGTGGCTCCTGCCTGCATAATATAAAGGTGCGTAATTTCGCCTGGCACATAGATACGATAGCTGTTGTAGTTCGTTTTAATGAATATGAATACTATAAATGACGAATAAGTAGAAAAAATATCTTGCAATTTAGTGTTTCTCTGTGAACATAGATAACTTAGCATAATTTAATAAAGGAATGCCAAATTAATAACAGCATTAGTTTCAAAACATTTTAGTAAAGAAACAGATTTTTTTGACCTTTCAACAGTGCACGTCATATCGGACGATAAATGAATGAATGAATGAATTTATGAATGAAATGGCTGATATGCTCAAGAGTCCAGGGTCCCTATAGCTCAAAGTTACCTGACATTCGTCTTCGTAAGATAATGGAAAACCCTAGAAAACGCCTTATCCAGGTAACTCATCTTTAGCGAGATTCGACTGCGCAACATCTTGAGTGTGAGACACACACTCTACCTCACATCATGGAGGTAGGCAAGAAACAGATTATTTATATTGTGACTTTGTGGGTTCGTGAAATAATAAAACGAGGTTACAAAACACAAAAACTACACTTTATTCTCCTCGAAATACACTGTTCCCCATTACATCTTGCTAGCTAACCTCAAACTGTTTATTTTCTCTCACTCTACCCTCAACTGTCTCTCACTTCCGGTAACGATCGGCCATCATTTTTCATCGGTTTCGCGAGCCTACCACCAGGGTGACACTGCTCCCTCCTCAAGGCTGGTCGTCCCGAACAGCGCCTTCGTAGCGGGCCAGGCGATCCAGGTGTACCACCAACATCTTTCCTCGGGGCACCTTCTGGATGCGGTAGACCACGTCGTTAATCCTCCTCATCACACGGTACGGTCCTTGCCATGGCTGCTGAAGCTTCGGGCAGCGTCCCTTGGTCCGGGTCGGGCGGTACAACCAGACCAGGTCACCTTGCTGGAACACTTGGCTGTTGGCTTGCCTGTCGTATCGGGTTTTCATGCGGTCGCTCGCCTTCTGGATGTTCTGGCGAGCGATCTCGTGCATGTCGTGGAGGTGGTCCACCAAGTTCTCCACATCCCTCAAGAGTGACCCCAAGTCTGCGTCCGCCAGCTGCTCCCTCCTCAGGCCTGCGCTATCCCAGCCATCCGCAGGCACTGCCGTTACTACTCGAACTGCTGCGGCACGCTCCTTCCCCTCCACTCTTGTGCATTGGCCGCACTCTTCTGGACAGGGTCTTCGGGACATAGCGTCCGCGTTACCGTGACTCTTTCCTCTGCGATGTTCCGAGGTGAAGTCGTACTCCTGCTGCCTCTGGACCCAACGTGCTGTCTGGCCTTCCGGTCACGCCGTCACCATCACCTCGCTCCTCGCGGGGACAACCACGTCTTCGTTCAAGATGACCCTGCAAATTCCAAGGCGCTCTTCTGGTTGACGGAGTATAACCTCTTCTCCGTTGAGCCTCAGGACCTTCCTGCCGACGTCGACCGTCGCCTCGTGGCTCCTGAGGGCATCCAGTCCCAGAATCACCTCCTCAGCCACCTTCGCGACGAACACCCACAGACGCACGGCACTCCGTCCCAAGTTCAGCTCCAGCAGGGCCTCCTTCTCCACAGGCATGGTGTCGCCCGATGCCGTCACAAGCTCGTATGGTCGGCTCGGCTTCCTCGTCGGCAAACCCTTCGCCACGTCAGGTCTGATGATGGTCACGGCCGCCCCGGTGTCCACCAGCACGCGGCACGGCTTTCCTCTTACCCAGCCGTCCATGATGAGGTTGTCATCCATCCGCCGGCTGACGGCGCGGATTGTCACTCGAGGGGATGGTGGTAATGGCGCCGACGTGCCCCTCTCCACGACGGCCCTTACTCGTTTTCCGGCTGCTCTTCCTGGTGTGGGCAGTCTCTCCGAAGGTGTCCGGGCTGTCCACACCCCCAACACAGGCCACTAGGTGTTCGCCGGCGTCCCACAGCTGGTCTTCTGTCTCCGGCGTAGCGGACACTCCTCGTTCTCGACGTCGGGATAGATGGCCGCCTCCATCCTTAATGCCGCTGTCAGCGCCTCGTGGATGGTTTTATATTCGCCGAGCATTAGGCGCTGACGAATCTCCTTGTCCCGTACCCCGTCGACAAAATTGTAGGCGGCTTCCCGGGATACGAACTCCAGTGGCAGGTCAACCAAGGCCTTGCTAGCCAGCTGCTCGATCGCTATGGCGAACTCCTGCAGCGTCTTCCCCGGCTGCTGCGACCTTGCCTTTAGTTGGCTGCGGTACGCTGCGGCTAAGCGGTGGTTTCCGAAACGATTCTCCAGGGCCTCCCAGATGTCCTTGGGCGCCGCCGTCGTCTGCACCGCGTTTAGGATTTCCGCGGCCCGTCCCTGGAGGCTGGCTATTAACTGTGTGGCCTCCTCCTCCGGTGACCATCTGTTGTGCTTGGCCACTGTGTCGAACTGGCGGCGGAAGACCTCGAATGTTGACGCGCCGTCATATTTCGGAGGTTTGACGCGCGCCGTTGCTGTGTCGCGTCCTGGTGCGTCAGCCTTCAAATCCTTCAGTCTCCTGCCGACGACGTCCTCCACCATGGCGTTCAGGGACTTGACGCTGCTGTCGGCCTTTCCCTCCAGGTTGTTTACGCGGTTCGCGAGGTCTTCGACGTCTTCAACCATGGCGTTCAGGGACTTGGCGTTATTGTCGGCCTTTTCCTCTAGGTCATTGAAGCGGTTCGCCAGGTCCTCGACGCGCTCGTCCACTTGGCCCATCCGCATGCCCAGCTCCGTCACGTCATCCCTCACGCCGGCCAACTGTTCCTCAAATTTGGCGGCGAGGACCTCGTTCGCCTCCTTCATTTCCGTGGCCAGACTGTCGTTCGCTGCCTTCATTTCTGTGGTCAATTCGGTCTTTATTTCTTTCAACCCTGCGGCCAGGTTGTTATTTGCCGCTTTTGTTTTTGTTGTTAACTCGTTCATCTTAACGGCCAAGTTGTTATTTGCCGCTTCCGACTTCGCTGTTAATTCGTTCATCTTCTGCAAAAGCATTTCCAATGCCGATTCCATGGCCATAATGTTCGGTGATGTAGTTATCCCGCTTCCTGACACCAGTTGTGACTTTGTGGGTTCGTGAAATAATAAAACGAGGTTACAAAACACAAAAACTACACTTTATTCTCCTCGAAATACACTGTTCACCATTACATCTTGCTAGCTAACCTCAAACTGTTTATTTTCTCTCACTCTACCCTCAACTGTCTCTCACTTCCGGTAACGATCGGCCATCATTTTTCATCGGCTTCGCGAGGCCTACCATCAGGGTGACAATATTATATAAATATAATATTTACTTGTTATATTTATTACTTGTAGATTGGGACCAATCACTTTATAGCGTCCAGTGTCTATCTTTTTGCAAGTAACTGATCCTGTATCTTGAAAATATTTGATGCATCTATTGGTTTTAAAAGGCATTAGAATAGCAACATTAATAAACATTTTAATTAAGCGCAAGAATGACAAAAAGTTTATATCGTATACTGATAAAACGTAAGACGTTCATGTTGCAAACAAAAGTATGTCAATTTGACGGTACCTGGATATTTTTGACAACATTACGCTCTATACGCTGGTTTAAATTATTTATATGTCTCACCAATTTTAATGCCAGTACGAAAGTAGCATTCAACCATCAAGACGCACTGCTATTTGTTCATATCCATGATGGTAATCTTTAGAGTATAAACATGCTGCTTATACATATTGTGACTTTGCGGGTTCGTGAAATGAAAAGTCCAATTACACAAACTCAACAATGTTCTTTATTTCCACCGACTTACAGTTTAACACTTGCCAATTACACAGAATTACGTACTGCACACAATTACAATTCACCAGTTCGTCCGTTAAAGTTACACTTGCACTCGCGATTACGTAAACTCCGATGCACATACACAGTCTTCTCGTCCTTACACTAGCACTGAACTCTTCCGCTGATTGCCAAGAACTCTGACTGACTCACTCCTCTTGCATGACGTGTTGCTTATATAGGATCCGCTTGCCGATCTGGAAGGTTCTCAATTAGGGGAAATATCCCATAAGTTCGAGAACACAGGTGGAACAGAAAGAGACGGCACAGTGATGTTTTTTGTCCCAGCCATCCCTTCTTAACGCTATAAGACAAACAAGGGGGCGGGGCGAACGTCGACCCTTCTCCTACTTGCCAACTCTATAGGGTGTTCCGACGCTTGGGTGACAATATGTATGTACTAGAATATTAATCACAATTACCGTCAGAGGGGTGAAAGGAGAGGCTGGTTGTATTAGTTACTAGCACAACTTACACATTTGTAATCTTTAATAACATGCTTTAGAAGCAACCACGATTCTTTGATAGGTAGCACTGACAGATTTTGTTATGTGAAGTCTTTGTAGTGTGTGAAGAAACGTTTATTTTTTTATTTTATGTGGCACTTTTAAATATAATGATGATGATTTATATACAAGGGTGTTCAACTGCTCGGTCATCAGCACCCTTTCAAAAACTATATCATGGCAATAGCCAGAGATAAATTTATCATAATATTTAAAAATTCAAAACAAAAAGGCAGTCAAATAAATAAGAAAAACTAATGAAAATCTATGAATAGTTTTAGTTAATTGATGGAAATTAATCATTTCTTCATACTAGCCGTATATAGGCTAAGATTTTTGATAGAGTCAACATGAAAAATTCAATGCCATGGCCAGGATTTAAACCACGGATCTCCTGGTTTCTGTCCAGTCGCTTTAACCCATTGAGCTACCAGGGTCAACGTGCCATCCTGACAATAAATTCTCCATTTGACGTGTATATATCCCCAGTAGACCACTAGGGACTCTCGCATTCGAGATACACCGTTTGTGGCGACTTACTATTGTAAGTACTTGAGTCCCAGGCTTCAGCATTTAACTCCTACTATTTTAATTAATTGATGGAAACCAATCATTTCCTTACATAAGCCGCACACAGGCCAAGATCCCTGATAGAGTCAACATGAAAAACTCAATGCCATGGCTGGGAACCGAAGATCCAGGCCGGGAGATCCGTGGTTCGGGTCCCAGCCAATGCATTGAGTTTTTTGTTTTGACTCTCTATCAGGGATCTTGGCCTGTGTGCGGCTGGTGTGAGGAAATGATTGGTTTCCATCAATTAACTAAAATAATAAGAGTTAAATGATGAAGCCTGGGACTCAAGTACTTATGGTAGTAAGTCGCCACAAACGGTGTATCTCGAATGCGAGAGCCCCTAGTGGTCTACCGGGGAAATATACACATCAAATGGAGAATTTATTGTCAGGATGGCACGTTGGCCATGGTAGCTCATTGGGTTAGTGACTGGACAGAAACCAGGAGATCCGTGGTTCAAATCCCGGCCATGGCATTGAATTTTTCATGTTGACTCTATCTAGCTATAAATAGTATTTAATAAAACACCAATAATAAAATATTTTCAGTATAAACACTGTATCACAAAACAAACTGCCTTCCCAGCAGTGGTCAAATCAATTTGTTCCTTTTTTTCGGAGTTGGTCTAGCACTTTTTGTAGGTTTATCCTACCTTTTCTTCACTGTCGTTCTGGCAGTGAGGACAGGATCTTCCTGCTCCACATCCTCAATGGAGGAGGACTGCTTTCCTACTGATAATTTTAATTCGAGGCTCTTGAACCAATTGGAAACTGCAATCGGCGAAGGTGAGAGCTGCTGATCTGAGTCCTCTCCAGATGATTCCTCAGAAGATGTTCTCGGAGGAGGTGGTTGTGGACTTCTGAGCTGGTTTTTCTTGGAACTACCCTTCTTAATCTCCTTTAGGAAGTAGGTTCTTTCATCTGAGGCCTTGAACTTACTGGGCGATGCATTATATACTACTAGTTCACATGTTCTTGAAGTAGATGCTTTCTGTGGTGACTTGGCTGGAATGTTCTTCATAGGACTGGACTTAGTAAGCATGCTCACTGTTGTTCGTCATGGTAGTCGTTGCTTTGGCAGTGATCTGGGTATAATTCTTCTTTCACATATTGCTGCCCCGTTCATGTTGCAATTTCACGTCTAGGTCCAGCTTAGCTGCAACTTTTAAATATAAGCAGGTATATTTCAATAGGATTAGCAATAGTATTTTACTTAGTATTTTACTTAGTTTGGTATTTAGTGGTAATAAATAGGAAATTCTTCTGAAGTTTTAAGTTATTAACAAAAATGTGTGAATTGCATACTTTCTTCACTTAGTTCATGTGGAGAGATCTGCTTCTAGTGTGAGCAGGACCTATGTGTAACTGTGCAATAGAAAGAGTAATGAAGAGTAGCCTTAGCTCTTTGAGTTATAAGAACTAAATATAATTAAAAGTGACAAGACAAAAAGATTTAATAATGATATCAGTATGCAAAGATGTTAAAACACTTATGCTCCATTTTAATGAACATATGTATAATACAATCCCATGGTTATGTGGGTGTCATAGATTGCAAAAATTGTTTTTTGGCAATGCTTACTATTTTAGATGGTTGTGCATATAAAGTTCATTATTCTCTCTTATTTTAATGAAAATTATTGCTTGGAGCTTCCCTTGCTTTGGAAGTTGTATGTCACTACTAAAACAGATAAGAGTAGCACATTTCTATCAGGGACGTTTTCTTCACCAAACTTCATATTTAACCTCAGGAACATCCATTAGTTTTTAACATCTAAGTCCCACTGCCAAATCAAGCTTTCCCCGATTTCCTTAGGCTTGCTGTAAGCTCTCCCAGTCAATAAATGTTAGGGAACTCTATAACTTACACTGTTTCTGTACTGCATCTCATCTATTCCGCATGGGAATGTATGTACAAAAAAATGAGGTTCTAGCTGTTCCCTTCGTTACCTAACCTCCATGTACCTCTAATACTTTTATAGTTAGAATTTTCCATTCACTTTTTTCACATTTTTTGTCCTACTCTTTTTTTCTCTATAATGTGTACATGAATGCATGTGTAATATTCTGTAGTTAACAATGAAGACATTCTATATTTACAAGTGTTACACAATGTTCTATCCATTTTCTCAACTTGACAGTACAGTATACAAGTTGGAGAAGTAAGTATTCCAATTCTATATATTGTTGCGACTGGCGGCTATGCGCACAAAGAGACAGTGCAACGTGGAGATAAGGCTTGCTGAAACAGATAAAGTTACATGACTAGAAAGTTTGTGTTTCTTCTGGTGCCATCTTACAGAACATTCTACAGACGTTTGGAATCATGAATGGTTTGTATAAGAGGAAGCTGTAGTTAGTTGAGTGACAGTGAAAATTAGAACTGATTCGTGTGCCTGCAACTGTTTTGAAAGTGAACTCTTTGTTTGTGGTGAACGACCTTGTCAATTGTATTAGTGTATGTTACGTAATTCTGCTACTGTAAGGGTTGACCAAAATGTATTTCTATGGAAATAAAGAACATTTGAATTTCTGCAAATTGGACTTTTAACTCTACGAACCCACAAAGTCACAATATGTAGGTGTTTCCTTAGACAGTAAGACTCATACTAGCAACTGCAGATATTTGCGGTAGGTCCAGTATTATACAAGGATTATGTAATAGTATTTTTATTTTTCTATTTACAATTTTCTTGATTAGTTTAGAAGTACAACAAACACTTAATTTTCTTTTGATGGTTCTTTTTACTGATTCATAAGCATTTGTCTCTCTTTGTTTAACTGTGCACCCCTTTTCCATTCCCACGTATGCCACAATGAGTTAGGATCCATAGTAGACTATCTGTTCACCAAGATTTTGGACAGTGTGGATCATGTTTCATATTTACATTAGAGAGCTTCCTGGAAGCCGATGAAGTTGAGCTTAAAATTTAATTTGTCTGGTTTTGAACATTATTGTGATTATTATTGCATTTTTTAAGTCATTTAAATATAGAAAAGTTTTAACAATATTTTACAAGCCGGTGTATCTAAATGATATGAACACTGATCAGTTTCTATTAAGTAGGTGTTTCATGGACATTATGATGATAAAAGATGAAAAATATATTTGAAAAAATAATTTTTAAGAATATAGAATAAAAAGAAGTATTTCAGAAAGTGGAGTTCCATTGTTACTAAAATTAGGCAAGTGAGTCAACCTTGTACATACTTTTCTCCACTTACAAGTTTTTTGATGAAGACTAATTTCTGGGAACCTTTTCCCTATCGTCAGTTCTGTGGTTGACTGATGATGCATCCGGTGTCTGCATCTGGCTTGGTGTCGTGCTGTCATCTAATGTCCTGGTAAGTTTGATGACGTCATCTACCGCGGGAATTTCAAAATTCATCAAGAGCTCCTGTTTCTTCGTAATAAATATGTTTTCCCAAATCTAGTTCCAGAGGTTTCTTTGCCTGTTTTCTTGATGAATTTTGAAATTCCCGCAGTAGATGACGTAATCAAACTTACCAGGACATTAGATGGCAGCACGACACCAAGCCAGATGCAGACACCAGATGCATCATCAGTCAACCACAGAACTGACGATAGGGAAAAGGTTGCCAGAAACTAGTCTTCATCAAAAAACTTGTAAGTGGAGAAAAGTATATACAAGGTTGACTCACTTGCCTAATTTTAGTAATTTTTAAGAAATTTGTGACCAAAAATTATTATAACAATAAAACTGTTTGAAGAACTCATTTATCAGCATTGTGAAACAAAAACAAGAAGTAAATGTGAAAATGTTAGTATTTTATTGTAATTTATTATTGTGTCTCCACCAAAACTCGTCTTATCCAAAATTAAATTTTGGTTTACCGCTAGGATTTTGGAGAGTGATTTTAAAGAGCATGTATAATGATTAAAATGATAGAAACATTATGGCAATGTTACGCTGTATGATAGATATAGTTTTTTGCTTTTCTGAAAATTCACTTTACCTGGATAAGGCAAATTTTGCACTTGCACTTTGTTCCACCTATGCGTAGTTTTTGCTCAGCTTTCAGTTTAAGTCTCATGAAAACCACTGAATAGTTTAAAAGAAACGCACCCCAACCCTCGCTAATGGCAGTAGTTGATAAACACACAGGCACCTGGCGGACAGGCTTTCAAGTGCTGGCCTAGTTTAGACTTTCACCTGTTGCATTTCTGGCTGGAAACCAAACAAAAACAAACATTTAATTCTGATGTTCTTCTTTGTTGCCAGGCTGTGCAGATTCAGTAATGTTCAATTATCTGCTTTACTTTTTAAGATAGATGTAATTGTTATTTGTGATATTTGGATCTCCCTAACATCTTGCATGCGTGCGTGTCCACTCTTCTCTATAATGCTGTGACCAATGGGAACTGTCTTGAACTTCCTAAACAATATGGGAAGAACAATATTTAAGTGGGGAGACCTGTACAGATTAAACAGAGTTACATATTTATTAATTTTTAGATGAGTCGTATTTATTACACATCTGCTTCACTTTCATTGGCACCAAAAAACAATTACAACATTAAAAACCTACTTCACAGTAATAATACTGATAAGATAAAACCAGAGGAAAAGTCAGGCATTTACAAGATTAAGTGTAAAGACTGTGAAAAAATTTACATAGGGAGGACAAAAAGAAACATAGGCACTAGAAAGAAAGAACACTTCAGGCACTTAAGATACAAAAATATTGATAAGTCAGCAATAGCAGCTCATTTCTGGTCTAAAATCATGAAATTGAAGATAGCACAGAATTACTAAAATACGTAAAAAAACATAATGAACTCGTCATATGGGAGAGAATATACATAGAAAAACATAAAAATCAACTAATGAACTTTGAAATCCCGCCATAAGAGAATCCCACATTTAAATTCATCACTAAATCAACAGATGGCAGCAGCAACTCCAGAATTACCCACACCACTGGATCAAGCTTTAGTCGCATAAGAGCAGAAGATGCAAACGATGATTTGCGAAACATGTCCTCAAAATAGGTGCGAAAGTGAAGCAGATGTGTAATAAATACGACTCATCTAAAAATTAATAATTATTTCGCTTCACTGTGGTGTTCCAATACAGTTAAATCTCGATATAGAGTTACATATTATCATGTATATTCTGACAATGTTAGTTTTTTACAATTTTTTCAGGGGAGGAGGCCAAGAATCCACAACGATCCATTCCTATTGCTATAGTAATCTCGCTAATTATTATATTTTTGGCATACTTTGGAATATCTACTGTTCTGACCATGATGTGGCCATACTACCTCCAGGTATGTATTAAAATAAATCAATTCACTTTGTCATTGTATAGTGATTCACAGCGTTATGAGAGTACACATTTGTATCCCAGTTTTGTTTTTCTACATAGTCTTGGACGTATCTGTCCATTTGTTCAGGTGTGGTGCATGTGTTTGCAAGTGAAATGAGCTTTTTTGTATAAGAAGTGCGGATGTTATAAATATTAAAAGCAGAAGCATTATTAACAGTGAAGTATTCTTCATTTTTGAGTTTGATTAATGAGTCACTTTGTTTACACTCAACTTCACTTACTATGTTGTTGTATAATAGAAACGTTTTCAAGATCATTCGATCTCATCCTCAGCTGTTTGGTGACTAAATGAACATTATTCTTCCTCCACTACTTCGGTGCTCCGATCCCTCTGCCATCTTGTGTTAGGGGCACTAAGTTTTAATACTTCATTTAATGCTGGGATTTCAAAATTTATAACTTTTTCCCGGTTTTTTGTTATGAATATTTTTTCCCAAATATCCAATTCTGTGGGTGTACTTAAAGATTTTAACAGTTTTATGTTATGGCCAATGTTGTGGTTTTCTGTCCAAAAATGGTGTGACACTGCTGATTTTTCTGTTTGTTTCAACTTTATGTTCCTCTGGTGTTCTTTTTGCCTGGTTAACAAGTTTCTCTTAGTTTTTCCTAAGTAGCTTTTATCATAGGTTTCACAGTTTATCTGATAAATTCCCGATTTCGCTGTGTTGGGGATTGTATTTTTTTAGTGGTTTACTTAGCAGGTTCTTCAGACCGAACTTGCTTTGGGGTGCCAGTTCCAAGTTTAGTCCTTTGAAGATTCGTTCAAATCTTCCAAAAGCCCATGGAAGGCAGGTGAACCCTCCATATTGCCAGCCTGTGTTCCCAAACGGTGTGAGAGTGGTCTTTTTTGATACTATCCCGAGTCCCTCCCCTCCCCTCATCATGCTCCCCACGATGGCTGGGCTGAATCCATCCAACACTGCCATCTCCCCCATGTGCTGTTGCTCTTCCAAAAGCTCCTCCCTACTCAGTGGGATGTTGTACAGTCGGTGAATGAGACCTCCAAAGGCAGCCAGTCTAGTATCAAGAATGAATGTTCATTTAGTCACCAAACAGCTGAGGATGAGATTGAATGATCTTGAAAACGTTTCTATTATACAACAACATAGTAAGTGAAGTTAAGTGTAAACAAAGTGACTCATTAATCAAACTCAAAAAAAAAGTGTGGATGTTGTTTTGGTATTCATGGTTGGTAGTTTTGTCCTTAGTCTACATGTCTGCTTCACCCTGTTGTGTTCAGCTGCCTCATTTCTGGTTGTGGCAATGTCCTGTGATTACTCTCACATTGTAGGCATGATGTAATTATATCTATGCCTTGTTGTTGATTTTTGCAGTGTCTTCTTTGGTCAGAGCAATAGTTGGACTTGTCAACCAATTTTTTATCTCATTTAGCAGTAAATCTTGTGATCTACCTTTCAATGTAGGGTGTTACAAACATTTTCCAACCTGTTCTTTGACCTATGCTTAATACAATACAATGTTTATTAGCCACAGGAATTCATTCAGAATTATAGGCATTGTCAATATAGTTAGAGTATTTAACAATATTTACAATTCATCTATGAGGTATTTACAATCTAAGGTTTACAGATAATTTACACAAATTACTATTCACACTTGAAAAACATTAAGACACTTGAGTACAATAACAGATCAACTCGTTATGAATATTTATACTGACAGTGACTCTAGTATTGCACTTAATTTTAATGCTTTGGTCAGTTAAAATTCTTCATTAATGAGTCTTCCGATCTCGGACACATGAAACAAGAATATAAATAGAATACATTAGTATAGTTATGCACAACAAACTGATTAATTTATACTTTACCTGATTTATATTCTAAGTATTCATTTACTGACTAAAACTGATTTTTTGTTTTTAAAGAAATTGTGTAGCTCTGCCTTAAACTTATTTATAGAGGGTATGTTTTTTAATTGATTTGGCAAATGGTTGTATAGCTTTAAACCCATGTATTTTACAGGAGTCTCAAATAGTTTTGTTTTATGAATATAGGTGTGTAATTTGTCTTTATTACATGTGTTATGGGTGTGTATTTCAGCATTTGTGACATAGTTCGCAGTATTAGTCTTCATGTAAATCAATAACTGTGTCATATAAAAACTTGGTAGGGTCAAGATATTCAAATCTCTAAAATTTTTTCTGCAGCTTTCCATTTCTGGAATACCAACCATAATTCGTAATGCTTTCTTTTGTAGCTTAAATATCATCTTACTATTTGTAGCATTTTCCCATAATGGTAGTCCTAGTGAATGAAAGTAAGCAAAGTAACAGGTTCTGAGTGCAGTAAATTCTACTCGAGGCTTCAGCTGATGTAAAACAAAACAAACACGGCTCAGCTTCTCTGCTAACTTTTTTATAAGATAAGATACTTTATTCACCTTTTGACTTATACATAAATCATGGCTTCATCAGTAATAATACATAATTATATAATCTAATACTATATACAACAGTATGTACAAACATGTATATTTGCCCCAACTTAAATTTTTGTCTACCCATAGTCCTAAGAATTTAGTTGGGTGTTCAAAATTTATCAATCTGGAGCCAATTCTGATGCAAGGGTTTTCCGTTTTCCTACAAGCCTTATGCTGAAAATTTAGTGCTATTGTTTTTTCTTCATTTACAAGCAACTTATTGGCTTTAAACCAATTTAATACATTTACTATAGCTGGTGTTACATTTTGCTGAAGGCTATCATCATCCTTTCCTGCAATGAATATACTTGTATCATCTGCAAAGAGTGTGATTTTACCATCTAAATTGTTCATAATTGTTAACTCTGAAGTTATTGTAATTCCTGTTTACCGCACAAGGTCACTGGTATATTTCTCATTCTATTCTCAAAGTTCATATTCTAGCTCTCCTTTTATCATTTGGTGGTCTTCTGTTTATCCATACAGTATTTTATTCTCTGAGCTAGATATTAAGGTGAGCAGTGAGACTGGTAATAGGACTGCCAACATTAACCTCTCTGGAGAGTGTATGTTTGTGTGTGTTTGTGGAGGGTATAGGGGGATGAGGGGTGCAGGTGTGAGTGTGGGTTTTATAACTCGACAGCTAGGTCATTTGATCCAACTTCTCTGGATGTTTAGAGGTTGCCAAAACTTGGTCACAGTGTTCATCAAGTTATGCTGAGGACCTGGACAACATTCAATCCTGTCTGATAGTAGTAGAGCCCAAATTATGTTTGTTATGTCTACCAACTGAAACACATATATTGTAAGTTTTGTTTTACACATTTTTGAGATGTAATGTAATGTATTTCAGGATCCAAATGCACCTCTGCCATACGTGTTCACTCAGGTGGGATGGACTGCTGTTATGTGGATAGTTACTGTAGGAGCTGTGTTTGCTCTCTGTACAAGGTACAGTTATTATCACTCCAGTGATTTACCATTTATTACAGGCTATTAATACAAGAAAAGAGGGACAATTGGGTGGCCATTGTTTTCTGCTGATCAGCTCTTGATTCAATAAATCCTTTTATGGAAGTGTTGAAAACAGTGTTGTTGTATAAATTAAGTTAATTAGGAGTCGATTAATAACACAAAACAACACTCACTTTTAAATTTTCCCGGAACCGGTTTCTGAGGTCTTCCCTCTATCTTCAGCCGGACATCGACTAGTTCTCATTGGTGTAGCTGGCAATATTTTGTCTTCGGTCTCCTCTGGTGGCGGTTCGAGGAACTTGCTGAACAAATCTTTCTGGGGGATGTCGAAATTGAATACTTTGTTCCTATTTTTTGAAATAAAGATTTGTTCCCATGTGGACAGTTCTTCTTTTCCTGTTGTATGTTTTAGTAATTTTGGTTCTGGATTTATGTTGTGGTTTTTTTCCCAAAAATGCGTGGCAACTGCTGATTTTTCTAATTGTTTGTATTTTATGTTCCTAAAGTGTTCCTTTGCTCTTGTTTCTAAATTTCTTTTCGTTTTTCCAATATAAATTTGACTACAGTCACAGCATTCAATTTGATATATACCAGATTTTTTGTTAGATGGAATGGCATCTTTGATGTTTGAGCAAATTAGGTTTTTTAAGGAGTAATGGTTCACTGGAGCTAGTTGAATGTTTTGTTTTTTGAAGACTTTTTTGAATTTATCAAAGGCCCATGGATGGTAAGTGAATTTTTTGAAGATCATTTTAGTTTCTGTAGCTGAGAGGGTTGTGGTTTCCTTTAGTAGTTTCTTCTTTTTTGCTAAGTTCACTTTTTTGTCTACTAGTGATTTGGGAAAGTCATTTTTCTGTGCTATTTCAATAATTTTGTTGTATTCTATTTTGTATTCTTCTGCTGTGAGAGGGATGTTGACCAGTCTGTGTGCTAAACTATTAAAGATTGCCTGTTTGTGGGATCTTGGATTGTAGCCATTAGCTTTTATGTAGTTGTCTGTCTGTGTTGGTTTTCTGTAAATGCCAAAGTTTATTCTATTTTTATTTCTGATTATTTTTAGATCTAAAAATGGTAAATACTCGTCTTTTTCAACTTCTACAGTGAACTTGATGCTTTCTTCTTGAATATTTAAAAGTTTTAGTGCATCACTGATGTGTTTTTTTGGCACTATGGCAAATATGTCATCTACATATCTTTGCCAGAGTTTGAACATCCATGGGAAACCTTTAGTGATCCTTATTTCTAGTGCACTCATGTACAGATCGGCCAGGAAGGGTGATAAGGGGTTTCCCATTGCTAAACCAGAAGTTTGATGGAAATATTTTGTTTGAAACTGGAAGAAATTCTGTTCTATGCATAATTTGGTAAGTTCGATGTAATCTGAAATTTCAAGTGATGACATTCCAAGTGATTTGAGCCATTTTTCTATCAATGTTGGGAGTTGTTGCATACCAGTTAAACAACTCCCAACATTGATAGAAAAATGGCTCAAATCACTTGGAATGTCATCACTTGAAATTTCAGATTACATCGAACTTACCAAATTATGCATAGAACAGAATTTCTTCCAGTTTCAAACAAAATATTTCCATCAAACTTCTGGTTTAGCAATGGGAAACCCCTTATCACCCTTCCTGGCCGATCTGTACATGAGTGCACTAGAAATAAGGATCACTAAAGGTTTCCCATGGATGTTCAAACTCTGGCAAAGATATGTAGATGACATATTTGCCATAGTGCCAAAAAAACACATCAGTGATGCACTAAAACTTTTAAATATTCAAGAAGAAAGCATCAAGTTCACTGTAGAAGTTGAAAAAGACGAGTATTTACCATTTTTAGATCTAAAAATAATCAGAAATAAAAATAGAATAAACTTTGGCATTTACAGAAAACCAACACAGACAGACAACTACATAAAAGCTAATGGCTACAATCCAAGATCCCACAAACAGGCAATCTTTAATAGTTTAGCACACAGACTGGTCAACATCCCTCTCACAGCAGAAGAATACAAAATAGAATACAACAAAATTATTGAAATAGCACAGAAAAATGACTTTCCCAAATCACTAGTAGACAAAAAAGTGAACTTAGCAAAAAAGAAGAAACTACTAAAGGAAACCACAACCCTCTCAGCTACAGAAACTAAAATGATCTTCAAAAAATTCACTTACCATCCATGGGCCTTTGATAAATTCAAAAAAGTCTTCAAAAAACAAAACATTCAACTAGCTCCAGTGAACCATTACTCCTTAAAAAACCTAATTTGCTCAAACATCAAAGATGCCATTCCATCTAACAAAAAATCTGGTATATATCAAATTGAATGCTGTGACTGTAGTCAAATTTATATTGGAAAAACGAAAAGAAATTTAGAAACAAGAGCAAAGGAACACTTTAGGAACATAAAATACAAACAATTAGAAAAATCAGCAGTTGCCACGCATTTTTGGGAAAAAAACCACAACATAAATCCAGAACCAAAATTACTAAAACATACAACAGGAAAAGAAGAACTGTCCACATGGGAACAAATCTTTATTTCAAAAAATAGGAACAAAGTATTCAATTTCGACATCCCCCAGAAAGATTTGTTCAGCAAGTTCCTCGAACCGCCACCAGAGGAGACCGAAGACAAAATATTGCCAGCTACACCAATGAGAACTAGTCGATGTCCGGCTGAAGATAGAGGGAAGACCTCAGAAACCGGTTCCGGGAAAATTTAAAAGTGAGTGTTGTTTTGTGTTATTAATCGACTCCTAATTAATCTTGATTCAATGTTCCAGATTTTGATGTAAACTCAGATTTATTTCACTTAATTATTTGTTCAATATAAAGAACTTGCTACTGATGGTTATAATTTGTTAGTATATACCTAGAACAAATCTAACATAACGATTTTATTTAAATGTGCCCTATCTTGACAGAAAGTGAAAATTAAATTATATGAAACTTGTGCATCATGATGAAATAGAAAGTTTAATTTAAATTAATGTTTGACCCAATTTTAATTTTAACTATTGTTGCAGATATATAAAAATAAACACATAAACAATAAAATTGCTTGATGAACTAAACAAATATAAATATAAAACATTTTCTAATGAATATAACAAATGATGTAAACTTATAAATGCATAAAATATGAAGCTATTAACAGTGAAGCAAACAAATATATACTGTGACTTTGTGGGTTCGTGAAATGAAAAGTCCAATTACACCACTCAAAAATGTTCTCTATTTCCACCGACTTACAGTTAAACTCTTGCCAATTACACAGAATTACGTAATGCACACAATTACGATTCACCAGTTCGTCCGTTACAATTTCACTTGCACTCGTAATTACGTACAATCTTCCGATGCTCTCACACAGTCTTCTCCTCGTACACTAGCACTGCATTCTTACACCAAGAACTGACTGACTGACTCACTAACTCCTCTTGCACGACGTGTAGCTTATATAGGGTCCGCTTGCCGATCTGGAAGGTTCTCCATTAGATGAAATATCCCGTAAGTTCGAGAACACAGGTGGAACAGAAAGAGACGGCGCAGTGATGTTTTTTGTCTCAGCCATCCCTTCTTAACGCTATAAGACAAACGAGGGGGTGGGGCGAACACCGACCCGTCTGCTGCTTGCCCAGTCTATAGGGTGTTCCGACGCTCGGGTGACACTGCTCCCTCCTCAAAGCTGGTCGTCCCGAACAGCACCATCGTAGCGTGCCAGGCGGTCCAGGTGCACCACCAGCATCTGCTCGGAGTCTCAGCCAGCAGTAGCGCTGCCGAAGTTTGTCAATCTTTCGGTTCGCTCCCAGGTGTCCTCCTGAAGTACCAGCGTGCACTTCTTCCAAGACTTCCGGTACCTTGCTCCGGGGAAGTACCAACTGTTCTCTCTGCGGCTTCCCATCGGGTGATTCCCATACCCGGAACAGCACGCCATCTCTGGTCTTCAACGAGTCCCATTGGGCTCAGTACGACTTGTAGGTGGCGCCCCTTGGTGCGATGTCCTCCCAGGTTGGTCTTGTCCCTGCCTCCACTTCCCTCAAGAGTGGCCCCAAGTCTGCGTCCGCCAGCTGCTCCCTCCTCAGGCCTGCGCTATCCCAGCCGTCCGCAGGCACTGCCACAACTACTCGGACTGCTGCGGCACGCTTCTTCTCTTCCACTCTTGTGCACTGGCCGCGCTCTTCTGGACAGGGTCTTCGGGACATGGCGTCAGCGTTACCGTGGCTCTTCCCTCTACGATATTCCGAGGTGAAGTCGTACTCCTGCAGCCTCTGGACCCAACGGCTGTCTGGCCTTCCAGGTTCTTAAAGCTCAATAGCCAGGTTATGGCGGAATGGTCAGTCCTCAGGTGGAATGGCTGACCGTACAGGTACTTATGGAAGTGCTCCAAGGTCTTTACTACCGCCAATAATTCTCGTCGGGTGACGCAGTAGTTCTTCTCTGCCTTGGATAGCGTCTTGCTGTAGTAGGCTATCACCCGCTCATGGCCGTCCTGGATCTGCGATAGGACACCTCCAATGCAATGGTCGCTAGCGTCGGTGTCCACAATGAAGGCGCCACCCGGTTGTGGGAAACCCAGAATTGGAGCACTGCACAGGGTCTCCTTTAGGTGCTGGAAAGCGTTTTCGGCGTCCTCTGTCCACACATAAGGCCGGTGTTCCTCCATCAGGCGGGTGAGGGGTTTTGCGATGTTGTCGGCCTTTTCCTCTAAATCATTAAGGCGGTCGTCTACTTGACCCATCCGCTTGCCCAGATTCGTGACGTCATCCCTCACGCCGGCCAACCGTTCCTCAAACTTGGCGGCGAGGACCTCGTTCGCCTCCCTCATCTCCGTTGTCAGTTCGGCCATCTTTGCGGTCATTGTCGTGGCCAAGTTGTTGTTTGCCGTTTCCATCTTCGCTGTTAATTCGGCCTTCATTTCTTCCATCTTCCCGGTGATGTTGTCGTTGGCCGTCTTCATTTGTTTCAACTCTGCGGTGATGTCGTTGGCCGTCTTCATTTGTTTCAACTCGGCGGTGAGGTTGTTGTTTGCCGCTTCTGTTTTTGCAGCGAGGTTTTCATTTGCCGTCTTCATTTCTTTCAGTTCCGCTAAAATCTTTTCTAATGCTGCCTCCATTGTGTTATGTCGCACTCCTGACACCAATTGTGACTTTGTGGGTTCGTGAAATGAAAAGTCCAATTACACCACTCAGAAATGTTCTTTATTTCCACCGACTTACAGTTAAACTCTTGCCAATTACACAGAATTACGTAATGCACACAATTACGATTCACCAGTTCGTCCGTTACAATTTCACTTGCACTCGTAATTACGTACAATCTTCCGATGCTCTCACACAGTCTTCTCCTCGTACACTAGCACTGCATTCTTACACCAAGAACTGACTGACTGACTCACTAACTCCTCTTGCACGACGTGTAGCTTATATAGGGTCCGCTTGCCGATCTGGAAGGTTCTCCATTAGATGAAATATCCCGTAAGTTCGAGAACACAGGTGGAACAGAAAGAGACGGCGCAGTGATGTTTTTTGTCTCAGCCATCCCTTCTTAACGCTATAAGACAAACGAGGGGACGGGGCGAACACCGACCCGTCTGCTGCTTGCCCAGTCTATAGGGTGTTCCGACGCTCGGGTGACAATACAAATATAATAATTTGTAACTTAAAACTTCACTTATCGTATAAGAAGCATTGACAATTCTTATAAATTCTCCAGGATTGCAATTTCATGTATATTCATACACATCTTCAGCTGGGAAAACAAAGCTGTCGCCATAGTTACTAAACATTAGACGTTGATATGTTCTTGTTAGTACCACCATAATCTGAAAATAAAACAAGTTTAAAAACAGAATCAACTGCCGGTATTTCAAAATTCATTACACGATGTTTGTTTTTTAAAATAAATATCTTTTCCCGAACCATTAAATCTATCGGACCATTTAATTGTTTTAATAATTTAACTTCTGAATTTATTTCATGGTTAAATGACCAGAAATGATCTGCTAAGGCCGATTTATGAGTTTGTTTATACTTAATGTTATAAAAATGTTCTTTTGATCTGATTCCTAAATTATGTTTTGTCTTTCCAATATAAACCTTATCACAGTCGAAACAATTAAACTGATAAATACCAGATTTTTTGTGATTAGGAATTTTATCTTTTATAGAAGATAACTATTCACTGTAGCTAGCTTCATTTTCTATGTAATCATTATTTAAATTTATTTTATTTGCATTAAACACATCACCATTATCATCAATAGACATGCATTTGTTCTCTGGTTCCTTAAAGTACAAAGAACCTTACATTGCTCTTACACGGGTAAAAAATTAAATTTAAGTCGTAACACAAAAAGACTCCAGAAAAAATTAAAAACTAAAACAACACAAAAGCAGGCGTACAATATCCTGTACAGTAAAATAAAATAAATGAAAATGCTGAAAACTGTTGTCAATACAAGTTCCTCGCAGCATTGGCAGATTCCCCAGCAGTGCCACAAATTAAATGAATATTTGCTAATTCAGCATATGTACCAACATGAAATTTATTCATCCTTTTGATCATAGTACATGATATAGGACACGTCAAATACTTATAACTAAAAATTATACAGTAAACATTTACACAACACAAATTTAGAAATGAAAATTCAGAAACTGTATGTACAATATTATTTTAGAGAATGTACTTCTAAACGATCTACTGAATGTGACAGATTTTATTTAATAGACTGCCAACATCAATTAAAGCATTAAATAGTACGAAGCAATTTCAAAACAAATTAAAATACTTTTTAATGGATAAATGTTTGTACAGAGTTGATGATCTGTAAATATCTTTTTGTACTGTTTATATTTTGCTCTATATCCTATAAATGTGACCTTTTAGATTGTAATTGGCAATGTCAGAAACTGCTTTGCAGTCTATTGACAAATAAATGAATGAATGAATAAATGAATAAATGAATAAATGAATAAATATTTAAATGAATGAATAAATATTTAAATGAATGAATAAATATTTAAATGAATAAATATTTAAATGAATAAATATTTAAATGAATGAATAAATATTTAAATGAATGAATAAATATTTAAACGAATGAATAAATATTTAAACGAATGAATAAATATTTAAACGAATGAATAAATATTTAAACGAATCAATAAATATTTAAACGAATGAATAAATATTTAAACCAATGAATAAATATTTAAACGAATCAATAAATATTTAAACGAATGAATAAATATTTAAACGAATGAATAAATATTTAAACGAATGAATAAATATTTAAACGAATGAATAAATATTTAAACGAATGAATAAATATTTAAACGAATGAATAAATATTTAAACGAATGAATAAATATTTAAACGAATGAATAAATATTTAAACGAATGAATAAATATTTAAACGAATGAATAAATATTTAAACGAATGAATAAATATTTAAATGAATGAATAAATATTTAAATAAATATTTGAATAAATATTTAAATAAATATTTGAATAAATATTTAAATAAATATTTGAATAAATATTTAAATAAAACAATTTATCTGTAGTTGACATTCAAAATATTCACCTATACTATAAAAACAATGTTCTAACAGGAACTTTTCCACACAGCATTTAAATTTAGGAAAAGTAGATATTGTCAACCTAGTATAATAAATTACACACCCAGAAGGGGTTCATGGAAAAGTATTTAAAATCTCATCAACTGAGTAAAAACAATGTTGAAAATGTAGAGTCAGAATGAAAAATTCAATGCCATAGCCGGGATTTGAACCACGGATCTTCTGGTTTCCGTCCAGCCGCACTACCATTGTGCTACTATGGCCAACGTGCCGATATGACATTAAATTCTCCAACCGACTCGTATTTTCCCGGTAAACCACTTAGGAGTTCTCATACACACATGAGACAACTACCTTAATGGCGACTTACATATTCTAAGTACTTTAAGACCCGGGCTTCATATAGTAAACCACTATTAGGTTAATTAATGGAAATTAATTATTCTTTCACACTGGCCGTGTGTAGGCTAAATTGTGGAAACGTAGAGTCAGAATGAATATAATAATACAATATGTAAGTCGCCATTAAGGTAGTTGTCTCATGTGTGTATGAGAACTCCTAAGTGCTTTACCGGAAAAATATGAGTCGGTTGGAGAATTTAATGTCATATCGGCACGTTGGCCATAGTAGCACAATGGTAGTGTGGCTGGACGGAAACCAGAAGATCCGTGGTTCAAATCCCGGCTATGGCATTGAATTTTTCACTCTGACTCTACGTTTCCACAATTTAGCCTACACACGGCCAGTGTGAAAGAATAATTAATTTCCAAAAACAATGTTGCAATGTTCACCTTGTGCTTAAATGCAGTTTCTGAGGTGGTGAGTTTAATATTATCGGGTAACTTGTTATATACAGGAGGCCAAAGCCCACCAAGGGCTGTAGAGCCAGTAGAGAAGAAGAACTTGTTATATAAGGTAATTCCAGAGCCTTACGCTTTTGCTGATAAGTGATGTATTATGTGTAACCATGCTCAGTTTATGCCTATTTCTAGTGAGATAATCATGTTTTTCAGAGTTTGTATGAAAATAAACCAAGTGTTTTCTAACAAACATCACGACTTCTAGTATATATAGACAAGGAAGTGGCAATATATGGAATGATTTGAATAAATTGATACAAGAATCCCTCTGTTTCTTTCCCATTATTGTTCTGATTACTCGTTATTGAATTTTAAAGATTAGATTTTCTTTATCACAGTTACCCCAAAAAAAATCACTCCAAATTTTAGTAAGCTATTGATATGAGCAAAGTATAGATTCCTCAAAGTGTTCAAATTTGCAATATTTTTTTATGGTTCTGAACATAAAACAAAGCTGGCTTAGCTTAGATGCCAGTTTTTCATGTGTGTTCCATTTCAGGTGCTTGTCAATCCATACACCCAAGAATCATACGATATATGACAGTGTGCTGCCGAATATAGTCTTATTCCTTCACCATAAATCGCTTGAATGATGGCTGGCCTTGTGCATTATGTAAACACAGGTGTCATGTGCAGGACTATTCAAAAAACATGGTATCCTTAACTTTGTTGTTACTATCGCCAGGTCACTGTTGATTGGAGGCAGCGCGGGTAACAAGATCAAAGAGACGGCAGTGCAGTGTGGAGACAAAAGCTTGCCGAAATGGTGGGCGGGAGCAGACGGATTTCGCAGGAGTTCGCTTTTGTTCTAGCCGGTCTCGATTGTTTGAGAAATTTCTGGAATGTTAGAAAAACTATAAAAAGGCAGCCTGCCTGCCAAAAAGTCAGTCAGTCGGTAATTGAACGCGTGCGGGTAAGCGGCTGTGTTTGTTGAGCTTGTATGTTGTATTGTGTATGTGTACGAAGCGTATTTCTACAGAAATAAAGTACAGTTTATTGTGTTTGTAACTTGAACTTTTGATTTCACGAACCCACAAAGTCACAATTGGTGTCAGAAGTGCGATGACATGGAGGCTGCATTGGAAAAGATTTTGGAGAAGATGAAGGAAATGAAAGCAGCAAATGACAACTTCGCTGCGAAAAAAGAAGCGGCGAATAACAACCTGGCCGCAGAACTGAAGGAAATTAAGACCGAATTGACCAAGGAAATTAAAGCGGCCAACGAGGTCCTCGCTGCAAAATTTGAAGAGCAGTTGGCCGACGTAAAGGAGGACGTCACGGAGCTTGGTGAGCGCGTCGAAGACCTGGCGAGTCACGTTAACGACCTGGAAGGAAAGGCCGATAGCAGCGTCAAGTCCCTGAACGCCATGGTGGAGGACGTCATTGGCAGGAGGTTGAAGGATTTGAAGGCCGACGCACCGGGACGCGACACAACATCGGCGCGCGTCACACCTCCGAAATATGACGGCGCGTCAACGTTTGAGGTCTTCCGCCGCCAATTCGACGCAGTGGTCAAGCACAACAAATGGTCACCGGAGGAGGAGGCCACACAGTTAATAGCCAGCCTCCAGGATCGGGCCGCGGAAGTCCTGAACGCGGTACAGACAACGGCGGCGCCCAAGGACATCTGGGAGGTCCTGGAGAATCGTTTTGGAAACCACCGCTTAGCCGCAGCGTACCGCAGCCAGCTAAAGGCAAGCTCACAGCAGCCAGGGGAGACGCTGCAGGAGTTCGCCCTGGCAGTTGAACAACTGGCTGGCAAGGCCCTAGTCGACCTCCCACCAGAGTTCTTATCCCGCGAAGCTGCCTACACATTCGTTGACGGGGTACGTGACACGGAGATTCGTCAGCGCCTAATGCTCGGCGATTATAAAACCATCCACGAGGCGCTAACGGCAGCATTAAGGATGGAGGTAGCCAAGGTAACAGTTGTCCCGACGTCGAGAACGAGGAGTGTCCGCTACACCGGAGACAGGAGACCAGCCGAGGAACGCCGGCGAAGACCTAGTGGCCTGTGTTGGGGGTGTGGACAGCCGGGACACCTAGAGAGACTGCCGACACCAGGAAGGGCAGTGGAAAGAACGAGTAAGGCCCGGCGTAGCGAGGAGCCGTCCACACCATCTCCTCGAGTGATACTGCGCGCCGACAACCGGCGGATAGATGACAGCCTCATCGCGGACGGCTGGGTAAGAGAAAAACCGTGCCGCGTGCTGGTGGACACCGGGGCGGCCGTGACCATCATCAGATCTGACGTGGCGAAGGGTTTGCCAACGAGGAAGCCGAGCCGACCATACCAGCTTGTGACGGCATTGGGCGACACCTTGCCTGTGGAAAAGGAGGTCCTTCTAAAGTTGACCTTGGGGAGGAGTACCTACGTCTGTGGGTGTACGTCGCGAAAGTGGCTGAGGAGGTGATACTGGGATTGGATGCCCTCAGGAGCCACGAGGCGACGGTCGACGTCGGCAAGAAGGTTCTGCAGCTCAACGGAGAAGAGGTTATACTCCGTCAACCAGAAGAGCGCCTTGGAATTTGCAGGGTCGTCTTGAACGAAGACGTGGTTGTACCCGCGAGGTGGTGGTGATGGTGCGACTGGAAGGCCAGAGAACCAGGAACATGATGCTGGACCAGAAGACGCCTGTACGCGGATTGTGTGTAGCCAGGGCGTTGCTGCCGTGCCGAGAGGAGGTGCCAGTGAGACTGCTAAATCCAACGGACACCGATCACGACGTCCAGGCCGGGACGGAGTTGGGAACGTGCGAGCCCGTGGTAAGCGTAACAGCAATCGACAAGACGCAGGAGGCCGTGCCGACGCAACACCTGGGGCCCCGGCTATAAGGCCTACTGGAGAGGGCGGCCGACCACCTGACCGCAGAGCAGCTGGAGAAAGTTCGACAACTGCTGAGACGATACCAGCGCGTCTTCAGCCAAGGTGATAAATAAAATCTGCTCAACACATGCCCTGGCATCTTGAAGCTATACCAGGGCAAAGCTGTTCACCGATTTATATTCTTTATCCTCCTGCCTTATTTATTAGTTCCATTTACAATACTTATCTTTGCAGATATTCCCTAATCTAACTTGCCAAATAATCCTAACCTACTAGCTAACTCTAATCTACTTCCTACTGGAAACCAGCAGCTTTAGAACTCATAAAAACTACCTACCCTACCTATATCATATATCCTACTTGCTAAAATTTATATTCACTACTGTCCTGTCCCACTAGCTACTGGAAACCAGTAGCTTTACAATTCCTCAAACTAACTCACTACATAAGTCTACTACATAAGAATGGCCGCGCCGTGGCTCAGTGGTTAGACCGCTTGGTTCTCACCAAGGTGGCCCGGTTCGATCCCAGGCGACCGCAAAGTGAGATTTGTGGTGGACAACACTGCGCTGGGGCGGGTTTTCTCCGGGATCTCCGGTTTCCCCCGCCATCTCATTCCACCGGTACTCCATCTTCATCTCATGTATCATCAGTGTCTTCGCCTGATATGTAGTATAAGTGGGCTTTAAACACTACACATTTCATTTACTACATAAGACTTTCTATCTTTTATTTGCTGTCATTTCCTATCCGACTATTGGTAGTAATATTCCTCTCGGTTAGACTTGTAGTGTTTCTACCATCATTTGGAGAGAATTCGTCCATCAGTTCAGATTTCTTTCGTAAACATTATTCTATTGCAGATGTCTGCTAACTCCGCTCTTCTTCTGAGTCTTCTGCTAATCTGCTTGTCACTCCTGCTCCCATTCTGCGTATGGATGTCCAGTATTGGCGTCTCCTGTTGATCCTTTGTGGTATTTCCTGGTCACATATATGTTGTTCCTGATGATCTTCCATTTTGTTTTCTCACCTTATTCCATCCTCTGGTTCCCTTTGTATATTTCTTTTTGACCTCCTTGCTTCTACAGCTGCCTGTTCCTCTCTCCTTCTCCGTGGTTCTCCTCTTTCACATCTTTCTATCTGTTGTTGTTTATATTCCTCCATGACTCGCGTAGAGATGATCTCGGCCATTTCTTCCAGTGTTCTAAAGTCCCCAGGATCTCTGACGATATTATATACATATTTCCCTTGTAGCATACTTCTATGGTGTTCTATGGTGTTCTAACAATGTGTGTTCTGGTGTATCCTGTATATTGCAGCTGTCACATATATCACTATCTGAGCTTCCAATTCTTTTGAAATAGGTCCGATATGGTCCATGGCCCATTAGAAATTGTATACCTGCTCTTCTTGGCTGTATTTGTCTTAAGCGTAATCTTTCTCTTATATTTGGAAACAAATTGTACGTTCTTCTACCTTCCTCTATGTTGTTCCATTCTTGCTGTCATTCTTCTATAAGTCTCTGATTTATTTCCTTTTTGGTAGAGCACGGAAATCCTATTATTTTCTCTACTTTACTTAAGTCCCCTTTTTTAACCCAATAGTTGGCTCCTCGCTGTTTGATTATCAAGTCCAATGCCCATGTCCCCACTGCAATTAATAGTGCCATTGTAGATGTGGTCTTAACGGCTCCAATACATTTCAATAATCCTGTTCTCTGTATGGATCTTATCATCTTCACATTCTTTTTTATATTAATTCTATCAGCCCATACCCCAGCTCCATATGCTGTTATTCCCACAACAAAACTCGTGTGGTATGAGTAATTTAAATGTTCTCGTTTCTAAAGTAGACAATTTCATTATTATTTTTATAGTTTTTTCTTTGGTTTTCTTTATGTGTTGCTCAAAGTTTCTCTTTTCATCCAGGTGTATTCCAAGATATTTAATTACTTTTTCCCTTTTTATATTTTCATTATCTATCATAATAGTTGGGTCCCTAATTAACGCTCCTTTCATTAGTACATAGGCAGATTTGTTCGCTGATATTTTTAATTTGGCTTGATTACACCAGTTGTTAAATTTCTTTAAAGTTGAATTCGTTTTTGTCTCTAACTCCATCCTACTATTTGCCTCTGTAGTAATCAGAATGTCATCTGCATAGGCAACAATTTCAATGATATCTTGTGATACAGCTAATTCTTCTAGTATTGGCTCCGTCATGATGTCCCAGAAAAGGGGCTCCAAAATGGATCCATGTGGGCAACCTTTGGTAATTTCTCTTGTAATTTTTCCATCTCTGCCGGTGACATGTACCTGTCTATCTTTACAATAATTTCTGAGTACATTGTGTAGAACTTTTGGGTATTGTTTCGCTTGCATGATTTTAAATAGATGCGGCCACCATAAGTTGTCAAAGGCTCCAGCAATGTCAATGAATACTCCTAATACATATTTATTTGTACTTCTTTTTATCGCTTCTAATGCCACATTTATGGCCACCTCAGTGGATTTCCCCTTTCTGAAGCCAAATTGTTTCTGGGTCATGCCTATCATAATTCGATATTCCTTTATCCTTTCTAATATTAATTTCTCTTGTACTTTTCCTATTGTGTTTAATAGACATATTGGTCTATATGTTTTTGGCTCTGTTGGATCCTTATTTGCTGATTTTTTTAGTATTACTACCTCTGCTTCTTTCCAACAGTATGGAACTCGCCCCTGTACCAGGCATTCATTAAGTAGGCTACATAAGTATGGTGCTATAGGTTCTTCCAAGTTTTGTAGAATTTCTGCATTTATATTGTCTGGTTCTCGTGCTTTTTTCTTCTTTAGTTCTCGGATTGCTAACTTGACTTCCGAAACGTCATATGGGTAGATTACTCTTTGATTAATATATACATTTTGAAAGTCACGTCGCATAGCTTGCTGTTTCTCATTCTCTTGTTCTTGTTCGTCACTAGGAAGCAATATCTGCAACAGGTGATTTATAGAGCTTGTCCACGATTCTGTATAAGTTCCATCAGGTTTCTTTATTGTTGAGATTACTTCCGGTGCTTTTATTACTACTACAGGGGGATTTTAGGGCTTATTTCGCCCATAGGTTTATTTCACCCTGGCTTATTTCGCCCTATGGCTGCTTCAGCGGTGTACCCTCTTCAGCCTTGACTTTATTTGGAGTTGAGGGGGACTGGCTCTTTTGTTTTTTATTTATTTATTTATTTTGCTTGATTAGGTTACGTATGCATGTGTTTACAATTTGTCGTTACTTGCTAATGGTAATACTGTTAGTATATGTCATATTTTTACATTATTTACTTAATATCATATATCTGTATTAATTTTTTTTTAATTTTTTTTTTGAAGTTTCGTTTTGTTTTTAGTAGTAGGTATTTTTTAAATATTTTTTTATTTTTTCTATTTTATTTTATTTTTTTTTATTATTTTTTTTATTTATTTAATACAGTCTTTGGTTATGTGTACAGTTACGGTATGTACACAATCGTCATATTTCAATCTAGAAGTATTTGGAGGTGCTCACGTATCTCGTCTTCCTCGGCTTCCTTTATCCTGACGTGGTGCTGTATCAGGATGACGATTGGTGGGGCGGTGGTTTCCGTCTTCTTGTAGTTCTCTGCTGCTGCAATCAGCTATCTCCTGTACGGTCTGTCGGACGCGCTCGCGATGTACTTGTACATTCCGTCTTGTATGTGCTGTTCAAGTGGGGTTGCCTTACAGATGTCGTACACTTCTTCGTTTCTGTGCCAGGGTACGAGTTTGTTGGCTATCCTTAAGCACTTCCTCTCCATCTGTAGAAGCCTGGTTTTGGTATATGTAGTTGTTATTGGGAAGGTGACGATAGCGGTGTAGGTGAAGTATGGTCTTACTATTGTCTTATACAGTTGGTTGAGGATCGGTGCTGAGAGTCCTATTTTGCCTATCTTTGATAAGTAGTGTAAGGTGGAGATTGCTGTTTTTGCTTCTTTCATCTTTTGCTGGAAATGTGCTTTTGTACTCAGTTTTTTGTGAAGCTTTATTCCCAGGTACTTTACGGTGGTCTGTATAGGTATTTTGTGTCCTTGGTAGGCTATCGTCGATTCCTGGTAGTTACGCTTTGTTTTCCTGCAGAAAATGATGGCTTGGGTTTTGCTCGCGTTTACTGTGAGGAGCCATTTGGATGCCCATCTGTGAAAGGCTTTTAGCTGTTTCTCTAATCTTGGTTTTGCGTTCATCAGCTTCGGAGTGCTGCTCAGATATGCAGTGTCGTCGGCGTATTGGGCTAGTTCTATTGCTGGGTGGATTGGCTGTGGCGTGTCTGATGTGTAAATGATATAGAGTAGTCCAGAGATAGCGCTTCCTTGAGGTGTACCTGCTTCCAGTGTAATGGGTGCTGAGAGAGTGTTGTTGATCTTTATGCGAGCTGTCCTGTGATGTAAGAAGCTTGCCGTCCATCTTATGATGCGCTTTGGGATGCCCATCGTTGTCATTTTATACAACAGTCCATTTGTCCAACATCTGTCGAATGCTGCTTGTATGTCAAGAAAGACACCTATGGTCGTGAAGCCTTTATTGATGTTGTTCTGGATCGTTGACATTATTCTCAGTTGCTGGTCTTCGATTGTTATGGTTCTCCTGAAGCTAGCTTGGGTGTTCGTAATTAGTTGGTGGTGTTCAAGGTAGTTTTGTAGTCGCTTCACTAGTATTTTTTCGAATACTTTGGACATCGTTGCAGTTAATGAGATGGGCCGGTAATTTTCAGGGCTGGTGTTGGGCTTTCCAGGTTTCTCCAGTAGGATCATGTGGGCCTCTTTCCATGTCTTTGGGTGGTATCCATGTTTTAGAATTTGGTTGTATAAGGCTGCAATTTTGTCCATCATCTGGGTGGGGATGTGCTTTAGCATTTGGTACGTGATGGTGTCTGCACCGGGGGCAGATTTTCCTAAGTGTCGCACCGTTTCTATGTATTCTGACTTTGTAATGGGCCTTTCGGTTTCATCATCTGCATTCAGTTTCCGTGTTTGAATCTGTGGTTGGTATAGGGTTTCGTTGTTTCTGATGTGCTTATTGACGGTGTTGTAGTGTGACTTGATGAAGTTGGGAGCGTCTGGAGTTTTGAAGACTTTGGAGTAGGTGCTTTTATTTTCTCCATGACTATTTCATACAGAGTCCCCCATTCCTTTTCATCCAAATTTTCCTCTATAAATCTTTTCCATGTTTCTGGTCTCGTTTCTTTCAGCTTGATCTTATATTGTTGGTGATAGTGGCGATAGTGACTACGGCCGCACGGACAAAGTGCTTCACCGCATCGACACCGGGGACGCCCGGCCTATTCGGCAACCACCTAGATGCGTTCCGCTGGCGAAGCAAGGGGCAGTACGAGACATGCTGGAGGACATGAGATCCAGGGGAGTGATTGAAGAGTCTGACAGCCCTTGGTGTTCCCCTGTAGTCTTGGTGACGAAGAGGAATGGCGAGTTACGCTTCTGCGTGGACTACAGGAAGCTGAACGCTGTCACCCGGAAGGACTGCTTCCCCTTACCCCGGATTGACGACACCCTGGACACGCTAGCTGGTGCGCAGTGGTTCTCGACCCTGGACCTGAAGTCGGACTACTGGCAGGTAGCTCTAGAGTCAAGGAGAAGACCGCATTCTCGACAGGCCAACGGCTCTGGCAGTTCACACTTATGCCCTTTGGCCTCTGCAACGCACCAGCTACCTTTCATCGCCTCATGGAGTCAGTGATGAGAGGACTGACTTACAACACCTGCCTGCTATACCTGGACGACATCATCGTCGGTAAGACTTTTGAAGGCCAGCTCGAGAATCTGAGTAAGGTACTACAGAGATTGCAGGCGACCAACTTGAAGCTGAACGCGAAAAAGTGCCAGCTCTTCCGCAAGGAAGTGAACTACTTGGGCCACGTAGTCTTAGCAACCGGAGTGGCCACAGACCCGGAGAAGACACAGGCTGTGAGAGATTGGCCTCACCCAAAGGTTAAGAAAGAGTTGCGCAGTTTCCTGAGGCTGTGCTATTATTACCGACGCTTCATAAAGGGGTTCTCTAACATCGCCAAACCCTTCACCCGCCTGATAGAGGAACACCGGCCTTATGTTTGGACGGAGGGCGCCGAAGACGCTTTCCAGCATCTGAAGAAGACCCTGTGCAATGCTCCAATTTTGGGTTTCCCACAACCTGGTGGCGCCCTCAATGTGGATACCGACGCCAGCGACCATGGCATTGGAGGTGTCCTATCGCAGATCCAGGACGGCCATGAGCAGGTGATAGCCTACTACAGCAAGACGCTATCCAAGGCAGAGAAGAACTACTGCGTCACCCGAAGAGAGTTACTGGCGGTAGTAAAGACCTTGGAGCACTTCCACAAGTACCTGTACGGTCAGCCATTCCACCTGAGGACTGACCATTCCGCCCTAACCTGGCTATTGAGCTTTAGGAACCTGGAAGGCCAGACAGCACGTTGGGTCCAGAGGCTGCAGGAGTACGACTTCACCTCGGAACATCGCAGAGGGAAGAGCCACGATAACGCAGATGCTATGTCCCGAAGACCCTGTGCAGAAGAGTGCGGCCAGTGCAGAAGAGTGGAAGAGAAGGAGTGTGCCGCAGCAGTCCGAGTAGTCACGGCAGTGATAGCGTAAGCCTGAGGAGGGAGCAGCTGACGGATGCAGACTTGGGGCCACTCTTGAGGGAAGTGGAGGCAGGGACAAGACCAACCTGGGAGGATATCGCACCAAGGAGCGCCACCTGCAAGTCGTACTGGGCCCAATGGGATTCGTTGAAGATCAGAGAGGGCGTGCTGTTCCAGGTATGGGAATCACCCGATGGGAAAATGTAGAGAGAACAGTTGGTACTTCTCCGGAGTAAGGTCCCGGAAGTCTTGGAGGAAGTGCACGCCGGTACTTCAGGAGGACACCTGGGAGCGAACCGAACGATTGACAAACTACGGCAGCGCTACTACTGGCTGAGGCTCCGAGCAGACGCTGAGAGAGGTGCCGTCAGTGTCACGTATGCGCGGCGAGTCGTGGCCCCCAGACTAGGAGCCGGGGTCTCATGCAACAGTACAACGTTGGAGCGCCATTTGAATGGATCGCCGTTGACATTGCTGGACCGTTCCCAGTATCCGACCGAGGCAACAAGTACCTGATGGTGGTCATGGACTACTTCACTAAATGGCCGGAGGTGTATTCCATCCCGATCCAAGAGGCAAGGACAATCACAGACTGCCTCGTGGAGCAAGTGTTCTGACGATTTGGGGTACCGTTAGAGCTGCACAGTGACCAAGGCACCAATTTTGAGTCCAACCTGATGAAGGAGGCACTAGAGAGACTTGGGGTTAACAAGACCCACAAAACACCTCTACATCCCCAGTCGGGTGGCTTGGTCGAAAGGTACATCAGACCTTAGAGGAACACTTGAGGAAGGTTGTGGCCAACCATCAGCGAGACTGGGACGTCAAGGTGCCACTGTTCTTGCTGGCCTACCGCTCGTCAACACACGACACCGCGGGGATGATGCCAGCCAGCTTAATGTTCGACCGAGAGTTACACCTCCCTTGTGACCTGGCTTTTGGAAGCCCTCCGGGGGCAAAACAGCCAGCGACCGAGTATGTGGAGAACCTGGTGGACCACCTCCACGACATGCATGAGATGGCTCGCCAGAACATCCAGAAGGTGAGCGACCGCATGAAAACCCAATACAACAGGCAAGCCAACAGCCAAGGGTTCCAGCAAGGTGACCTGGTCTGGCTGTACCGCCCTACCCGGACCAAGGGATGCTGCCCGAAGCTTCAGCAGCCATGGCAAGGACTGTACCGTGTGGTGAAGAGGATTAACGACGTGGTCTACCGCATCCAGAAGGTACCCCGAGGAAAGATTTTGGTGGTACACCTGGATCGTCTGACCCATTACGATAGTGCTGTTAGGGACGACCAGCCTTGAGGAGGGAGCAGTGTCGCCAGGTCTTTCTTGATTGGAGGCAGCGCGGGTAACAAGATCAGAGAGACAGCAGTGCAGTGTGGAGACAAAAGCTTGCTGAAATGGTGGGCGGGAGCAGATGGATTTCGCAAGAGTTCGCCTTTGTTCTAGCCAGTCTCGATTGTTTGAGAAATTTCTGGAATGTTAGAAAAACTATAAAAAGGCAGCCTGCCTGCCAAAAAGTCAGTCAGTCGGTAATTGAACACGTGCGGGTAAGCGGCTGTGTTTGCTGAGCTTGTATGTTGTATTGTGTATGTGTACGAAGCATATTTCTACGGAAATAAAGTACAAGTTTTTGTGTTTGTAGCTTGGACTTTTGATTTCACGAACCCACAAAGTCACATTACTATTAGCAAGTGAACAAACTGAGATGCACATGTGTTACACACATTGTTATGTACTATATATAAAATTATTTACACTTATTCACCTCCCACCCTGTATATTAAGAGAAATGGATTATCCAACCTACTCCATTACAATGGTTAATGAGTTTTATTGTATCCTTGTTACAAACCCAGATGTACTAAAATATATTTTGTACTCTTTGCAGTCTACTTGGAGCTATGTTTCCTCTTCCTAGAATTCTATATGCGATGGCTAATGATGGCTTGCTGTTCCGATTCTTGGCAAACATCCATCCTTGGTCAAAAACACCAATGATAGCAACATTGCTTTCAGGGCTTCTTGCTGGTAAGTAGCTTTATATTAAAAAATCCTTTCATGAAAGTGTTGAAAACAGTGTTGTATAAATTAAATTAATTGGGAGTCGATTAATGACACAAAACAACACTTACTTTTAAATTTTCCCGGAACTAGTTTCTGAGGCCTTCCCTCTATCTTCAGCCGGACATCGACTGGTTCTCATTGGTGTAGCTGGCAATATTTTGTCATCGGTCTCCTCTGGTGGCGGTTCGAGGAACTTGCTGAACAAATCTTTCTGGGGGATGTCGAAATTGAATACTTTGTTCCTATTTTTTGAAATAAAGATTTGTTCCCATGTGGACAGTTCTTCTTTTCCTGTTGTATGTTTTAGTAATTTTGGTTCTGGATTTATGTTGTGGTTTTTTTCCCAAAAATGCGTGGCAACTGCTGATTTTTCTAATTGTTTGTATTTTATGTTCCTAAAGTGTTCCTTTGCTCTTGTTTCTAAATTTCTTTTGGCTTTTCCAATATAAATTTGACTACAGTCACAGCATTCAATTTGATATATACCAGATTTTTTGTTAGATGGAATGGCTTCTTTGATGTTTGAGCAAATTAGGTTTTTTAAGGAGTAATGGTTCACTGGAGCTAGTTGAATGTTTTGTTTTCTGAAGACTTTTTTGAATTTATCAAAGGCCCATGGATAGTAAGTGAATTTTTTGAAGATCATTTTAGTTTCTGTAGCTGAGAGGGTTGTGGTTTCCTTTAGTAGTTTCTTCTTATTTGCTAAGTTCACTTTTTTGTCTACCAGTGATTTGGGAAGGTCATTTTTCTGTGCTATTTCAATAATTTTCTTGTATTCTATTTTGTATTCTTCTGCTGTGAGAGGGATGTTGACCAGTCTGTGTGCTAAACTATTAAAGATTGCCTGTTTGTGGGATCTTGGATTGTAGCCATTAGCTTTTATGTAGTTGTCTGTCTGTGTTGGTTTTCTGTAAATGCCAAAGTTTATTCTATTTTTAATTATTATTTTTAGATCTAAAAATGGTAAATACTCGTCTTTTTCAACTTCTACAGTGAATGAGGAACATCCGCCTGAGAGACGGACACATTTTTGATACTTATATGAGGAACATATATCTATGCGATGGTTAATTTGTTTTAAAAATGTTACACACTAACTTACTGCAATACATATAACTATGTATCACAACGGTTTTTGTAGAAACCTAAGCAAAATATTAACTTTATAATCATACAATGGATGAAAGTAACATTATATATCAGCAACACAAGCGTTGCAGTTTTCTTGAGCACTCTAAACACGTTGGAGTTTCAGATTTGATGCACTTGTAATTTGTCATTGTTTTAGGTAATTGATGGAAATTAATCATTTCTTCATACTAGCTGTATATAGGTTAGGTTTTTGATAGAGTCAGTATGTAAAATTCAATGCCATGGCCGGGATTTGAACCATGGATCTCCTGGACCTTAGCTTATATATGGCTAGTATGAAGAAATGATTAATTTCCACCAATTAACTAAAAT
>CM060953.1:50000-292500 GCA_030765055.1 Mantis religiosa | reverse complement strand
CCATCCATCCATCCATCCATCCATCCATCCATCCATCCATCCATCCATCCATCCATCCATCCATCCATCCATCCATCCATCCATCCATCCATCCATCCATCCATCCATCCATCCATCCATCCATCCATCCATCCATCCATCCATCCATCCATCCATCCATCCATCCATCCATCCATCCATCCATCCATCCATCCATCCATCCATCCATCCATCCATCCATCCATCCATCCATCCATCCATCCATCCATCCATCCATCCATCCATCCATCCATCCATCCATCCATCCATCCATCCATCCATCCATCCATCTATCTATAGATATATATATCTATCCATCTATCTATAGATATATATATCTATCCATCTATCTATAGATATATATATCTATCTATCTATCTATAGATATATATATCTATCTATCTATCTATCTATAGATATATATATCTATCTATCTATCTATCTATAGATATATATATCTATCTATCTATCTATCTATAGATATATATATCTATCTATCTATCTATCTATAGATATATATATCTATCTATCTATCTATCTATAGATATATATATCTATCTATCTATCTATAGATATATATATCTATCTATCTATCTATAGATATATATATCTATCTATCTATCTATAGATATATATATCTATCTATCTATCTATAGATATATATATCTATCTATCTATCTATAGATATATATATCTATCTATCTATCTATAGATATATATATCTATCTATCTATCTATAGATATATATATCTATCTATCTATCTATAGATATATATACTATGATATGAGTCTGGCCTTGTTAGTGCAATTCCAAAAAGTATTCGGATTAATACTCATTGTAGAAACCTAAAATTACAAAAATAAATGCTCAGGTAATCGTAAAAATAAATATTATGTACTCAGAAGAAACATGTGTACAACCAAGATTAAAAAATGCTTTTTATGTTACAAGGAACATCTGTCTAAGAGACACGTACTTCTACTTACCCTGTGAGGAATATTTGTCTGTTCCATAAGCAATGGCTTCTTCCAATTGCAGCAATCACTTGATGTAATGGACTGTATGCTCTCACTGCAGGCAAAGCCTGAATGGAGACTCCCTGAAGAGATTCTTGCAAAATTCATAAATATGCCATTCGGTAGCAAAAGATGAAAGTATATCTGCCTGCAAGAAGGATATTCCATTCTAAGGGTTAACCTGGGTTTAATTTTTCTCCACAAATACATATTTAAATATGCATTTAAAACATGTTTTAGTATTTTGAAGGAAGAGGTTTAGGCTTTTTTGAGAAACTAAAACCTAAAAGTAATTTTAGTAGGAACGTCGGAAAGGCAGTTTTTTGTAAATGTTTGATATGTATTTATTTGCTTGCAGGGATAATGGCTACAATATTTGATCTGCAGCAGTTGATAGATATGATGTCCATTGGCACTCTTCTGGCTTATACTATTGTCGCCATCTGTGTTCTTATCTTAAGGTACTGTTTATATTATATATAGAACATATATCAGAGTAATGGCCAGTACTGCAGCAACTCCACAATGGGTGTAGCATTTTCGTAAAGAAGAACAAAGCAATAACACCATTCTGTTTCTGTATCTCTGACCAGTCAGTATCTGCAGTTTACTAATCCAAATTGTCTTACAAAAACTGAATTGTTATTAATTATAGATTTACAAAACTGCATTCCTTTATCAGGATTGTTCTTTTATCAGGGAACACCTCCTTCCTGAGCTCCCCCCCCCCCCCCCCCCCCCCGTAGTGACGTTCACTGTAGTATGTGGAACTGAATGTTATCTCAGATGTTAGTGCAAAGCATGAACGTTACATCTGCTGTTGGCGCAACACGAATGTTACATCTGGGCTGCTCCCTAAAAAGTTGTAGGTTAAAGTGAAGGACTTGCTTATCTTAAAATTGGGTCATGTAATTCTGGCTTATATCGGTTTATTCTACATAAACTAAAAGTTAATGAGCTACATACAACCAACAAGATTGCTCAGAATAAAACGGCTGTGAGCTTTACCTTGGTGGAGGTTCCTGGTGTCAGAAGTTACATTGTCGGAGGTTGTAGATTGGCCGTTGAAGAAACAAGTGACATAGATTCATCTAGCATGTGTGCGAGTATTCCTGTTTAGGCCAAATTCTGGGGGTTTAAATATTAAATCTCTGCCGAAGTAGCAACTGAGTCAGTTTTGTCAACTTAAGTCAGCAAGGCACCGACCTATGTATGATAGCCAAGCATGATTTGTAAGTAATGTGACAGAATATCACGTCTATCGATGTTATTCCTACATCTTCCAAATATATAATTTTTACAAATTTACTCCTTTTATAAATGTACAAAATATTATCGTCACAATATTCTTAATGCGAATCACCCTAAAATCTTTGATGCTGGTGAGTTAAATTGTTCATATAAAATTATTTGTGGTTGGTTTATTGACACTCGTCACTTACTTTTTCATATATTTATGAGAGACTAGTTTCAAAGGCCCTGGCCTCCATTTTCAATCTCTTCCCAAGAGATTGAAAATGGAGGCCAGGGCCTTTGAAACTAGTCTCTCATAAATATATGAAAAAGTAAGTGACGAGTGTCAATAAACCAACCACAAATAATTTTATATTAATTTTGACGTCACTGTTACTAAATTCCTCCAAACACACAACATTAAATTGTTCATATTTTTAATGTAACATAAACACAGTTATTAAGATGTGTTTATAATTATTTGATTTTAATTGAGTACATTGTTGTAGTGCTAAATATTATTTGCATCACTTCAAAAGAAATATGTAACATTTCACTTCAAATTACAATAACAAAATTACTACTCCTTAACATAATTTTAAGTCGAACTAGTACTCAGTGCTCCATATATTGCTAGTGTTTACCTAGAACGAATTTCATTAGGACCTTCCTAACATCATCAGCTGTTGTCAACTATTGAGTGTTGGAAAGATAGAGTCTGAATGAAAAATTCAATGCCATAGCCGGGATTTGAACCACGGATCTTCAGATTGCCGTCCAGTCGCTCTAACACGAGTCAGTTGGAGAATTTAATGTCATGTCGGCATGTTGGCCATATTAGCTCAAGGGTTAGAGCGGCTGGATGGCAACCAGAAGATCCGTGGTTCAAATCCTGGCTATGGTATTGAATTTTTCTGTCTGACTCTATCTTTCCATTCTTTAGCCTACACATGGCCAATGTGAAAGAACAATTAATTTCCATTAATTGACCTAATAGTGGTTCACTATAAAGCCCGGGCCTTAAAGTACTTACAGCATAGTAAGTCGCCATTAAGGTAGCTGTCTCATGTGTTTATGGACTCCTAGTGGTTTACCAGGAAAAACACCGAGTCAGTTGGAGAATTTAATGTCATGTCGTCACGATGGCCATAGTAGCTCAAGGGTTAGAGCGGCTGGACGGCAACCAGGAGATCCGTGGTTCAAATCCCGGCTATGGCATTGAATTTTTCAGTCTGGCTCTATCTTTCCATACTTTAGCCTACACACGGCCAATGTGAAAGAACAATTAATTTCTATTGAGTGTTGGTTTGGTGAACTCCTTGGAAGTCATAGGTTGTCTCTGTTGGTATCTTGAACTTGAAGTTTGGCTTCTCTTCAAAGGCAGTGTCGAAATTGAACAGTTTTTCTTCATATTTTTTTATAAATATCTTTTCCCACATGGTTAATACAGCTAGACCTCGAACTCTATTTAATAAATGGATTTCTTGTTCTATATTGTGATTATCATTCCAAAAATGGTACACTACTGCCGATTTATCCATTTCTATATTCCTGATCTTCCTAAAATGCTCTTTAAACCTAATATTCAAATTCCTTTTAGTTTTTATGAGGTGAAAGTTGTCAAAACCTTTGATTTCTTGTCTGTGGCTCTCTTCTTTGTATTATATGAATATTATATTATTATTATTTGAAATCATTTGATTTGATTCACTTATTCGACTCAAAATTATATTAATTTTGTGCTTCATTGTATCATAGTCCTTACTCTTAGGAATAACTTATTCCTTGTTATAATTAAACACGTGCTGGATATATATTTGCTATCTGATGATTCTGAAATTGGCAAAATTAACTTTTTGCTTTAAAATTATTTGTTATGAATTTTTCTCTAAAAGCTAACATTATCATGCGGTAGCAAGCTGGCACTTTTCACTGCTGCCAACATATTTGAGGTTGGCATTAATCACCCACCAAGTGGGCACCAGTGATCTAATAGACATTGGCAGCAAGAGGGTTAAGGTTAGCTATATTATATATTGTTAATAAGAAATAATATATTACCAAAGATGTTAATATGTGTACCTCATTTCAAATGCCCAGTAAAATATATACTAATAACTAGTTTGTAGAAATTAGGAAAACAAATATGTAGTTAAAACATTTCATATGCAGCATCAACTTGTGATCATGTGACTGTTTGTTATACAGATATGAAGATCCTGTGCCGTGTAATTATCAGTTTCCAGCGGTGGAACAGAGCTCTTCGATGAACAGAGGTCATGGTATCATCTTCACAACACTGCACTTCCTAAAGCAGCTCTTCAATTTGTCAATGATCAAGTATCCCAGTCTTGCATCTTCATCGATAACAAAATGGGGAATTCTATTTTTCAGTAAGTCTAGATACGTGTTCTAGGGAAGAGACAAGACTGTGTTTTAATGATTACAATTGCACATAAATGTAGTCCTTATGTAACTCTTGTATCACTCTCTTATCCCTTCCCTTATCTCTCTGTTCCTTACTTTTTTAATCCTCACTAAATGTCTTCTTATTGACAGTTAAAATTTTTACCATTACAACTGTATAGAATAGAATAGAATAGAATAGAATCTTTATTGTCACATAACGTTTACATTGTCAGCCTAGCTGGTAAACTGGTGAGTCGTCAGGTTATACATAAAAGAAATTTAAAAGAAAGAAAAAGAAAAACTAATTCTAATGTATATGTACATAAATTATCAATTACAAGTAATAATAATAAATAATAATATTAAATAATAATAAATAACAAATAATATATAAATAAATAAATAATTATCAATTACAAGTAGTTATGATATTGTGTCATCCATGAATTCCTGTATGGAGTAATATGTCTTATGTAATAACAGATCTTTTACACTTTTATTAAATAGTTTCAGAGTTTTTATTTCTTTGAGTCGTTGAGGTAATTTATTGTATATTTTTATACCCATATAATGGGATGTTTTTTCATATAATGTTAATCTATGCATGGGGTATTTTATGCTGGACTCTTTCCGAGTGCCGTAATGATGACGATTTTGTTTTTGGATAAATTTCTCATAATTTTTATATACATAGGTGGATAACTCTAAAATATATACTGAGGGCATTGTTAGAATTTTTAATTTTTTGAATAGTGGTTTGCATGAATCTTTAAAGTTAGCATGTAACATTATACGTATTACCTTTTTTTGAATTTTAAAAACAGTTTCCCATCCCGATGCATTTCCCCACAATATTATACCATAGGCCAAGATCGAATGAAAATAGCTGTAATATACAATTTTTTTTGTTTCTATATTCATCATATTTGTCAGGCATAACATGTTATAGCAGGCCGAATTCAATTTTTTGGTTATATGTTCAATATGGATATTCCATTTTAAGCATTCATCTATGTGCATTCCTAATATCTTACTATAACCCTTTATTGCAGAACTATTATTATTGTCTATATTATCTTGTTTCAGATTAGCATTAGCAGCAGTTTTAAATTGTATAATACTAGTTTTTGTTTTATTTAAGCTCATACCATTATCAGTGAACCATTTGTCTAAGTTATTTAATGCATTGCTTATATCAGTTTGCAAACTATTATGACTTATATTTTGTAAAATAACTGATGTGTCATCTGCATACAATATTGGATACCCATTTATACTTTGAGGTAAATCGTTAGTGTAAAGTATATAAAGCAGAGGACCCAGCACAGAGCCTTGCGGTACACCACTGGTATTTTCTCTCCATTTTGATTTATAAATTCCAGTGCTACATTTACTAATTACACTTTGTTTGCGATTGGACAGGTATGAATGAAACCACTTTAAGTTTTGATCTTTTATATTATAATATTCAAGTTTTTGTATCTTCCACTTTGATGCATGCCTTTTCCACCCAATGATCCCATTCTGTTATGACAGTTCAGAGATATTTGACAGAAAAAGAAAAACATTTTTAAAATTACTACTACAGAAAATATTATACAATTACTCATCACCAATATACCTAAACACTTTCCTAATCAACATACAAGGTTAACAAAGAAAAGGAAATTAGATTTAAAAGAGTAATGCAGAAACATATGATATAATCTAAGAAAATGTGACAGCCATTTGTTTATGGAAATCATCATTGTCATCGTCATCGTCATCGTCATCAGTCATCGTCATCAGTCATCGTCAGTCGTCGCCAGTCGTCGCCAGTCGTCACCAGTCGTCGTCGTCAGTCATCACCAGTCGTCACCAGTCGTCGTCAGTCATTGCCAGTCGTCGCCAGTCATCGCCAGTCGTCGCCAGTCATCGCCAGTCGTCGCCAGTCGTCGTCAGTCGTCGTCGTCAGTCGTCGTCGTCAGTCGTCGTCGTCAGTCGTCGTCAGTCGTCGTCAGTCATCACCATCGCCATCACCATGATCATCATGTAATATTACCAAAGTAGTGAAGCATGCTGACAAAGCAATCAATAAAAAAACACCACTATCACCACCATGTGGCATGCCGTGGCTGAGTGGTTGGACTGCTTGACTCTCACCAAGGTGGCCCGGGTTCGATCCCAGACAACCACAAAATGAGATTAGTGGTGAACAACATGGCACTGGGGCGGATTTTCTCTGGGGTCTCAGGTTTACTCCATTATCTCATTCCACCAATTCTCCATCTTCATCTTATGTATCATCAGTGTCACCGCTTGCCGGCATTAAACACCACACATTTCATTTCATTTCCACCACCGCCACTGCCACTAGAGGACACACACGCACGTCACGTGACTATACGAAGCTAGCAGCAGCATGCATCAATCATTCAACGCTGCCAGTTGCATTGCAGTGAAATGGAGGTGTCAAAAGAAGGGCAAAGAGGTGCAGTTAGTTTTCTGACAGCGGAAGGAGTAAGGGGAATGGACATTCATCAACAAATGTCAGCAGTGTATGGCAAACACTGTATGTCCCTTACAAGGGTCAAGGCATGGCACAAGCACTTCAGGGAAGGACGGGTGTTGTTAGCCAATGATGCACGGTCTGGAGCACCACACAGCATTACCGATAACATCGCCCAGCTGGTTGATGCACTCATTACCCAAGACTGCCGAGTGACAGTGAAAGCGATAGCCGCCAAGGTCCAATTGAGTGTCGGAAGTGTTCACACCATCATGAAGGAACGACTGCTCTTGCACAAAGTGTGTGCCCAATGGGTGCTCCACAATCTTCAACCACACCAGGAAGCATGTTGAATGGCATACTGTCTTGGTCATCTGCAGCGCTATACTAAGGAAGGGAATGAGTTCCTGGCACGAGTGGTGGCTGGTGTCATCACTTCGAACCGAATCAAAACGACAAATTCTCCAGTGGAAGCATCCAGGGTCAGCACCACCAAAAAAAGCTAAGGCCATCCATAGAAATGCAGGAAAGCTTATGTTGACGTTCTTTGACCAAGATGGCTCCCTTCTGATACACTTCCTGCAGCATGGGACCACAGTTAATGCCCAGCATTATTCGCAATCCTTGACCAACCTTTGCCAAGCGATCCAATCAAAACAACCAGGCAATCTCACCTGTGCGGTCATTCTGCTGCACAACAATGCAAAGCCTCATACAGCCAACACAGTTGCGGCACTCTTGCAGAAATTCTCGGCCACCCTCCATACAGTCCAGACCTCTCTCCCTGTCATTACACCATTTTTGGTCTTCTTAAAAAGGCTCTGAGGGGCAAACAATTAACCTCGGATAATGTCCAGCTGAATGTGCGGAACTGGCTCATATTGTAGCCCTGGGACTTTTATGAGACAGCCAATCACTGCCTTGTGTCACAGTAGGACAAGTGTCTCAACAGCCAGGGCCAATACTTCTAACATACAGGTACTGATTTCTGTAATTATTTGTATTTTGTATTTATTTCATCCTTTGGAACATAATACATATGTTATAGGACATGTCAGTTCAAGATACAAAGATAAATATAAAAAGTTACATAAGACTAAAAACTGTAACAGATACAGGATCCAACAAAAGTATAAAATAGGAAAAGCAAATAAATATAAACTATATAAAGACCATAGAGAAATGCCATATAAAAGTAATTGTTCACAAATGTGGAGTTTACTCTAATTCATGATTTAATTCAATTTATTTTGTCCTTTTGATACATATCAGACACATCATACTATAAAAATTATATTAATGTCCACTGTCATTGTTTACAATCACTTAAAACTAATTAATACTTAAAAACTCTTTTACAGAATAAAATGAATGTTGCAGTAAAAAGAGCTTTACTCCCTTTTTAAAATGTATAAGGCTCTTCATTTGTTTAATATTTTCTGGTAGCCTGTTGTATAATCTTATACCTTTATTGATAGCACTAGACCTGAAGATTTTCGTTCTACAACTTTGAATGTGAAAGTCATCTTTCTGACGTGTATTGTATTTGTGAATATCGGCATTTTTGTAATTTTGTATTTGTAGTTTATTTTGTTTTACATGGATCACTAATTCCAAAATATACATATAGATATAATATATATTATATCTTCAGCTTGTAACGTTTTGAATGCACCTTATAGTATGTGCCGAGATGATATTTTGTTCATAATATAACTGTTTTTAATGTTTGAATTAGACAAAAAGAGTTCAACGGCCTCAGCACAAAAGTAGCCAATCTCAACCTGGGTATAATGCTCTCTGTATGAGCTTTCCAATTAAGATTGGCATCAACCTGCAGACCCAAGAATTTAATGAGTAAAGTATGGTCAAGCACAGCCTTATCAGTGCTTATGGCCGGAGAAAGATTTTGCAAACTATATGCCTCAAACTTCAAGACCTTAGTTTCATCTATGTTTAATGTGTCAAAACCTACATTCTTTCCATTCCTTTTGGTGACATTTTTATTTTTAATTGTATATTCTTAAACTTGTTAAGACCATCTTATCTTCCTGCCATAAGCTCCGACATACCTCATTGCTACTTAACCATATTTCCAGATATTTGATCATCTTAAATTTTCTCCCTTCCAGATATATCCTCTATCTTTGCTTGCCTTTGCTCCTTTTCTGTACAAAAAATAATTCTGATTTGTTTTTTGTTGTAAATGAGCAGTATGTCTAACTGTATTCTATTTCAATTCCTTTCTTGGAAGTGTTGAAAACAGTGTTGTTATGATAAATTAAATTTAAAGGGAATCAATTAATGACACTAAACAACACTTACTTTTAAATTTTTCCTCAACCAGTCATCGACTGGTTCTCATTGGTGTATTGACAATATCTTGACAATATCTTTTCATAGGTCTCCTCTGGTGGCAGTTCAAGGAACTTGCTGAACAAATCTTTCTGGGGGAGGTCGAAATTGAATACTTTGTTCCTATTTTTTGAAATGAAGATTTGTTCCCATGTGGATAGTGCTTGTTTTCCTGATGTATGTTTTAGTAGTTTTGGTTATGGATTTATGTTGTGGTTTTTTTTCTCCCAAAAATGCATGGAAACTGCTGATTTTTCTAATTGTTTATATTTTATGTTTCTAAAGTGTTCCTTTGCTCTTGTTTATAAATTTCTTTTGATTTTTCCAATATAAATTTGACTACAGTCACAGCATTCAATTTGATATTAGATTTTTTGTTAGATGGAATGGCATCTTTGATGTTTGAGCAAATTAGGTTTTTTAAGGAGAAATGGTTGACTGGTGCTAGTTGAATGTTTTGTTTTTTGAAGACTTTTTTGAATTTATCATAGACCCATGGATGGTAAGTGAATTTTTGGAAATCATATTAGTTTCTGTAGCTGAGAGAGTTGTGGTTTCCTTTATTAGCTTCTTCTTTTTTGCTAAGTTCACTTTTTTGTCTACTAATGATTTGGGAAAGTAATTTTTTTGTGCTATTTCAATAATTTTGTTGCATTCTGTTTTGTATTCTTCTGCTGTGAGAGGGATGTTGACCAGTCTGTGTGCTAAACTATTGAAGATTGCCTGTTTGTGGGATCTTGGATTGTAGCCATTAGCTTTTATGTAGTTGTCTGTCTGTGTTGGTTTTCTGTAAATGCCAAAGTTTAGTCTGTTTTTATTTCTCATTATTTTTAGATCTAAAAATGGTAAATACTCGTCTTTTTCTTTTTCTACAGTGAACTTGATGCTTTTTTCTTGGATATTTAAAAGTTTTAGTGCATCACTGATGTGTTTTTTTTTTGGTACTATTGCAAAGATGTCATCTACATATTGTTGCCAGAGTTTGAACATCCAAGGGAAACCTTTGTTGATCCTTATTTCTAATGCACTCATGTACAGATCAGCCAGGAAGGGTGATAGCGGGTTGCCCATTGCTAAACCTGAAGTTTGGTGGAAATATTTTGTTTGAAACTGGAATAAATTTTGTTCTATGCATACTTTGGTTAGTTCGATGTAATCTGAAATTTCAGGTGATGACATCGAACTAACCAAAGTATGCATAGAACAAAATTTCTTCCAGTTTCAAACAAAATATTTCCACCAAACTTCAGGTTTTGCAATGGGCTAAAATGGCCAATCTGTACATAAGTGCATTAGAAATAAGGATCAACAAAGATTTCCCTTGGATGTTCAAACTCTGGCAACGATATGTAGATGACATCTTTGCAATAGTACCAAAAAAACACATCAGTGATACACTAAGACTTTTAAATATCCAAGAAAAAAGCATCAAGTTCACTGTAGAAATAGAAAAAGATGAGAATTTACCATTTTTGGATCTAAAAGTAATGAGAAATAAAAACAGACTAAACTTTGGCATTTACAGAAAACCAACACAGACAGACAACTACATAAAAGTTAATGGCTACAACCCAAGATCCCACAAACAGGCAATCTTCAATAAGTATTAAAAGCAGAAGCACTATTAACAGTGAAGTATTCTTCATATTTGAGTTTGATTTATGAGTCACTATGTTTACACTCAAACTTCACTTACTTCTTGTTGTATAATTGAAACGTTTTCAAGTTCATTCGATCTCATCCTCAGCTGTTTGGTGACTAAATGAACCTCCCTCTTCTTCCACTACTACGGAGCTCTGATCACCCTGCCATCTGGTGTTAGGGGCACTAAGTTTTAATACTTCATTTAATGCCGGGATTTCAAAATTTATAACTTTATCACAGTTTTTGTTTATGAATATTTTTTCCTAAATATCCAATTCTATGGGTGTACTTATAGATTTTAACAGTTTAATGTTGTGGCCAATGTTGTGGTTTTCTGTTCAAAAATGGTGTGAAACTGCAGATTTTTCTGTTTGTTTTAACTTAATGTTCCTCTGGTGTTCTTTTTGCCTGGTTAACAAGTTTCTCTTAATGTGTGTTTGGAGGAATTTAGTAACAGTGACGTCAAAATTAATATAAAAATTATTTGTGGTTGGTTTATTGACACTCGTCACTTACTTTTTCATATATTTATGAGAGACTAGCTCAGAGAGAGCAGAGAGAGCAGACAACAACAGATGCCAGTTGGAAAGAGATTGAAAATGGAGGCCAGGGCCTTTGAAACTAGTCTCTCATAAATATATGAAAAAGTAAGTGACGAGTGTCAATAAACCAACCACAAATAATTTTTATATTAAGTTTCTCTTAGTTTTTCCTATGTAGCTTTTTTCACAGGTTTCACAATTAATCTGATAAATTGCTGATTTCAAATTGTTGGGGATTGTATTTTTCAGTGGTTTATTTAGCAGGTTCCTCAGACTGAATTTGTTTTGGGGTGCTAGTTTTAAGTTTAGTCTTTTGAAGATTCGTTCAAATATTCTAAAAGCCCATGGATGATAGGTGAATTTTCTATATTGCCAATTTGTGTTTTTAAGTGGTGTGAGAGTGGTATTTTTTGATATTATCTTCAGTTTTTCTTTTCTCTTCATCATATTCCTTATGATGGCTGGGTTGAATCCATTTAATACCGCTATGTCTTTTATGTGTTGTTCTTTCAAAAATTCATCCTTACTCAGTGGGATGTTGTAAAGCTGCTAAAGAACGGCAACTGGAACACCCTCATCAGCCAAAACACCGGGATTTTAAAGAACAAGTTAACGTAATAAACCTATCGCAACAAAAGTTTACAACCGATGAAATTAGATTACTCCAGAAAGGTTTCGATACGTGTGTTAACATCTCAAATAATAAAGACGATTTTATCGCCGACATAAGAATAAATTCAAACTGTTTAAAGAACGGCAACTGGAACACCCTTATCAGCCAAAACACCGGGATTTTAAAGAACAAGTTAACGTAATAAACCTATTGCAACAAAAGTTTACAACCGATGAAATTAGATTACTCCAGAAAGGTTTCAATACGTGTGTTAACGTCTCAAGTAATAAAGACGATTTTATCGCCGACATAGAAATAGCCACACATAACCTAAAAAATGAAAACAACCAAAGCCAAAATTGAATGTCTGGATATAATAAAACAGTTATCCCCAATGTACAATAAAACTTGCAACAAAACAATAAGAAATTTAAATAGGAAGCCTGTGGTATACCTAAAAGCCGACAAAGGTAATTCTCTAGTAATTATGGAGACAGAAGACTATATTCAGAGAGTAAACCTTATGTTAGACAGTCCAGAATATGAAATAATTTCAAAAAATCCATTATCCAAAAGTATCACTTCTGTTAATAAAGCTTTATCAATTACAAAAACACTAAGTACATCTGAAAAATACAACTTAAAATCTTCCAACCCCACACTACCAAGGTTGCACTGTCTGCCAAAAATCCACAAACAAGACAACAGCATGAGACCCATCATCAATGCCATCAATTCACCTACATACCACATTGCAAAGTGGTTAGTAAGAAAATTAAAATCATATGACAAATTTCAAAGTTTGGGAATAAACAACTCCTTAGAATTGATAAATCACCTACAGAAGTACAACATCCCGGAAAATCACATACTATAGTTTCTTTTGACGTTAAGGCACTTTTTACAAGCATTCCAGTACAAAAACTACCTACATTCCTCAAAAACTGGCTAACCCAGACTACAATGGACCCCAGAGAAATAGATGACATTATCAATCTTACAGATTTATGCGTAAGGAATAATTACTTCATGTTTAACCAAAAATTCCACAGACAATCAAAAGGATTAGATATGGGGAGCCCACTTTCGCCTATTTTAGCAGACCTTTACATGAGCTATTTTGAAACACACATAGTAAAGGCCTTCCCACAGATTTATAAATTTTGGCAGAGATATGTTGATGATGTTTTTGCTATCATTCCGGAAAAACTTAGAGAAGATTCTCTAAAATTACTAAACCTGCAAGATAATCACATCCAATTTACTATGGAAGTAGAAAGAGACAGCACCCTACCCTTTTTGGACCTCAAGATAACTAGAAATCGTCATGGTGTAGATTTTGGAATATACAGGAAGCCCACACACATAGATAATTACATAAAGAAAAATGAATACAACCCAGTTTCACATCAACTAGCTGCCTTTAGAAGTCTAATTCACCGGCTATACAACATCCCACTGAGTAAGGATGAATTTTTGAAAGAACAACACATAAAAGACATAGCGGTATTAAATGGATTCAACCCAGCCATCATAAGGAACATGATGAAGAGAAAAGAAAAACTGAAGATAATATCAAAAAATACCACTCTCACACCACTTAAAAACACAAATTGGCAATATAGAAAATTCACCTATCATCCATGGACTTTTAGAAAATTTGAACGAATCTTCAAAAGACTAAACTTAAAACTAGCACCCCAAAACAAATTCAGTCTGAGGAACCTGCTAAATAAACCACTGAAAAATACAATCCCCAACAATTTGAAATCAGCAATTTATCAGATTAATTGTGAAACCTGTGAAAAAAGCTACATAGGAAAAACTAAGAGAAACTTATTATTTGAAGCAAAAGGTTAGAAACAGTGATGTATATAACAATTAAAGTAATGAGTTGGTATTCAAACACAACATCACTTAAAATATCCTTACTTGAACAATTGTTTCGGAGACCGGCTCGTCCCCATCATCAGCAACTATCCAACTGGTTGGATCCGTGGTTTCTTGAAGTGAGCTGGTTGTTTGAGGTGACATCTGTTGATTGTGAGATGAACTTCCAAAGAGAGTTTTCAGGCGGCAATTCGAAATTTAACGTATACTGTTTGTTTTTTATAATTAGCAACTTCTCCCAAACATCGAGCTCAGCTGCATCAAGAACGATAGCTACAACCCGACACCCCACAAACATGCAGTTTTAAACAGTTTAGCACATAGACTAATCAACATCCCATTGAAACAGAATGAATACAACAAAGAATATAACCAAATGATTAACATAGCTGCAATTAATGGATACAGTAAAAAATTATTAGAAAAGAAAATTTGGAAATTTAAGAAACAAAAACACATATTGGATACCACAAAACTAACAGATTCAAAATCCGAGAAACAGTTCAAGAAATTCACATATCATCCCAAAGTACATCATAAATTCAACAAGATATTCAAGAAGTATAACATCACCCTAGCCCCAATAAATAAATTCAGTTTAAAAAACTTATTATGCAACAACCTGAAAGACCCAGTACCTGAAAACAAGAAATCAGGTATATACAAAATAAACTGCTCAGACTGTAATAAGTTCTACATAGGAAAAACCAAAAGAAGTTTACAAATTAGATTACAGGAACATATGAGATGTGTGAAATACAAACAAATAGAAAAATCAGCAATAGCCCACCATTTTTGGTCTACCAAGCATGAAATTGTACCAAATATAAAACTATTAAAGCCAGCCAATAATGCAGCTGAGCTCGATGTTTGGGAGAAGTTGCTAATTATAAAAAACAAACAGTATACGTTAAATTTCGAATTGCCGCCTGAAAACTCTCTTTGGAAGTTCATCTCACAATCAACAGATGTCACCTCAAACAACCAGCTCACTTCAAGAAACCACGGATCCAACCAGTTGGATAGTTGCTGATGATGGGGACGAGCCGGTCTCCGAAACAATTGTTCAAGTAAGGATATTTTAAGTGATGTTGTGTTTGAATACCAACTCATTACTTTAATTAAGAGAAACTTGTTAACCAGGCAAAAAGAACACTAGAGGAACATTAAGTTAAAACAAACAGAAAAATCTGCAGTTTCACACCATTTTTGGACAGAAAACCACAACATTGGCCACAACATTAAACTGTAAAAATCTTTAAGTACACCCATAGAATTGGATATTTTGGAAAAAAATATTCATAAACAAAAACCGTGATAAAGTTATAAATTTTGAAATCCCAGCATTAAATGAAGTATTAAAACTTAGTGCCCCTAACACTAGATGGCAGAGTGATCGGAGCTCCGTAGTAGTGGAAGAAGAGGAAGGTTCATTTAGTCACCAAACAGCTGAGGATGAGATCGAATGATCTTGAAAACGTTTCAATTATACAACAACAAGTAAGTGAAGTTTGAGTGTAAACATAGTGACTCATAAATCAACCTCAAATCTTCAATAGTTTAGCACACAGACTGGTAAACATCCCTCTCACAGCAGAAAAATACAAAACAGAATACATCAAAATAATTGAAATAGCACAAAAAAATAACTTCCCCAAATCATTAGTAGACAAAAAAGTGAACTTAGCAAAAAAGAAGAAGCTACTAAAGGAAACCACAACCCTCTCAGCTACAGAAACTAATATGATTTTCAAAAAATTCACTTACCATCCATGGGTCTATGATAAATTCAAAAAAGTCTTCAAAAAACAAAACATTCAACTAGCACCAGTCAACCATTTCTCCTTAAAAAACCTAATTTGCTCAAACATCAAAGATGCCATTCCATCTAACAAAATATCTGGTATATATCAAATTGAACGCAGTGACTGTAGTCAAATTTATATTGGAAAAACCAGAAGAAATTTATAAACAAGAATAAAGGAACACTTTAGAAACATAAAATATAAACAATTAGAAAAATCAGCAGTTGCCATGCATTTTTGAGAAATAACCACAACATAAATCCAGAACCAAAACTACTAAAACATACATCAGGAAAACAAGAACCATCCACATGGGAAAAAATCTTCATTTCAAAAAATAGGAACAAAGTATTCAATTTCGACATGCCCCAGAAACATTTGTTCAGCAAGTTCCTTGAACCGCCACCAGAGGAGACCTATGACAAAATATTGTCAAGTACACCAATGAGAACCAGTCGATGGCCCGTTGAGGATAGAGGCAAAGTCTCTGAAACATGTTCCGGAAAAATTTCAAAGTAAGTGTTGTTTAGTGTCATTAATCAACTCCCTTTAAATTTAATGTATTGTATTTGTTTCTCTAAGATAACTAATGATAAGTCCAGTCTGTTTGACTATCAGTTCAGCTTACTATGTTCTTATTCTTACAACTTAATTTTCAAATGTTCAATGAAAGTTTATCTCATTTAATGTGAAGTAGATAGAATGAGAATATTGTTTGTTGACAGGTGCACTTTCACTGGGTTTCTGTGCTACATTGATATATGCAAGTGTGGATCTTCAAGATGGTCAGCTCTGGGCAATAGTTTTGTTATCTGTGTTGGGAGGAATAATGTTGATAATATTATTTGCCATTGGACGCCAACCAGTTACCAGCGTCAAACTTACATTCAAGGTAAACAAAAAATCCAATAATGAACTTAGGAATACACAGATGCACAACAACTAACATTTTTAATTAATATAAATCACTAAGTGTAGCATGATGGCAGCACACTTGCGTAGTATTTGCTAGCACGTTACAGCACGGAATTGTAGCAGCAGAAGTAGTGAATATAAATCATCCAAATCCACAAAGTGAGTGTTGTAAATTATAATTTATCAGTAAAAGAAATCTAGAGAGTGTTAGAATTTTTGTCCAGTCAATATTATTGTCCAAGCTCCTCGAGTCTGGAAGTGTGAGTGAGCTTGAATACGTGTGAGTGTGTGCATATCTAGGACAAAACCCAAGGAAAAACTTAAAATCCAATAACAACTTTGTTCCAAATGCAGTTAGATATACGGTATAAATAGAGCAGTTAAAAAACAGGGTTAGTTAAAAGACCCACACACAACATATTGATTAACATGAAACTCAGAGACATGTACAGGCCACTCAAAAAAGATGGTGCCACTGGGCCAGTTTAACAGATAGCATCACATAGTTTAGCTCTAGACTAGCTTGTATCCATAGTTACAGGTCAATAGCTTGTTTAGTTTTTGAATGACTACCTTTTAAAAAGACAAGTGTAGAGGTTTGACGAAAATGGAGCATTTGGAAAAACGAGCAGTGATTAAATACTTCCATTTGTAACACTTAACACCTAAAGAAATCAAGGAGGAAATGGACAGTACATTGAAAGACTCTGCCCCTTCATATACAATGATTAAAAGGTGGGTTGTAGAGTTTAAAATGGGACGTACGAGTACTAGTGATGAGCCTCGCTCTGGATGTCGTGTGGAAGTCATAACTCCAGAGATCATTGAAAAAAATTCATCGTTTAGCACTGGAAGACAGCAGATTTAAGTTGTTTGAGATATTAGAGGTTGTAAACATATAAAAAAAACGTTTAGATAATATTTAAGTAATGTTTTGGACTTCCACAAGGTCTGTGCAAGATGGGTGCCGCGTTTATTGACACCTGATCAAAAGTTGCAAAGAAAAATTGTTTCTGTTAAGAATTTGGAGCTCTAGCATAAAAATCCCAGTGAACTTTTGAGACAGCTTATTACCATGGATGATACATGGATCATCAGAACACTCCAGAAAGTAAATCACAGGCAAAACAGTTGATTACACAAGGTAAACTTAAGCTCCAAAAAGGGCAAAATCAATTCTGTCAGCTAAGAAGGTTATGGCGAGTGTTTTCCAGGATGCACAGGGAATTATATTTATTTATTTCTTGAGAAAGGGTAAAAGTATCACTGACTGCTACACGAGCTTACTGCAATGTTTGAGTGATGAGGTGAAAAGAAGAAAATCTCATTTGGCAAAGAAAAATGCTTGTTTCTTCATGACAATGCTCCATCCCATCGTTCAGTCATTGCAATTGGAAAAATGTGTGAATTAAAGTTTAAATTGCTTGAACATCCGCTCTATTTACCAGAGCTAGCACCCAATGACTTACCACCTGTTCCAGCACCTCAAAAAATTTCTTGAAGGATGAAGATTTCACAGCAACGAAGAAGTCATTGATGCGGTAAACAGCTATTTTGAGGAACATGATAAGTTGCACTACAGAGAACACCAATATGACAAATGTATTAGGCTTCCTGGAGATTAAGTTGAGAAATAAATAATAAAAATTTTTAATTTTTTTTTTTATTGTGAGGCCCAGAGTTTATCAGCCGACCCTCATATTAACAAAAAATTTCTCTTCTGGTTTAATTAAAACTGGCTACAACTTTTTTATTTTAAATAGTAAAATGTATGGAAATTGCTCTTTTAACTAGACATGCGTCACACAAGGTTTCAAAAGATAGAGCCAGACTGAAATGCTCAATGCCATAGCTGGGTTCAAGAACTTTTCAGTCTGACTGTATCTTTCCATTATGCTAATTTTTTTAAGATTTGGATAATGCTCTTCAATAGTTTTTTAACAAGTATAACACTGATAATTCTGTAGAATTCATTACTATTAAATAAAAAACAAAAGTATAGGTTAATCGAATGAACTTTTTCTTTTTTTCTGGATTTCATTGTCATGATGCATGTTTATTTGACTGGTCACAGATAAAACCATAATAAATTCACACATACGCATGTTCTACCTGTTCTGGCTAACAGTGGAAACTGCTTAAACACAAACGTCATATGTTGCAGGTTCCTTTGGTTCCTCTGATCCCAGGACTAAGTGTAGTCATCAACCTGTATCTAATGCTGGTACTTGATGCACATACCTGGATACGATTTGGAGTTTGGTTAGCAATTGGTAAGTTGCTATTTCCTCATCTCACATTTTACTGTAATTGAAGGTGACAAGACAAATATAAGCAACAAAAAGTTTTGATATTTTTACCCCATCTTCCAGTTACAGTAGGCTACAAATGAGATGGTTCAGGTGATAGCATTTCTGGCCCAAATGTTGGAGCTTATTGGTTTGATTCCCATGGCCGAACTTTCTGACTCATTTGCGGTTTGCCCAGGTTTTGAGAAGAAAACTAGATTCAGATTCAGATTTATTCACCAACAAAATTCATACAGAATATGGGTTTCTTAAAAAAAGCTAAGTCAAATATTATCATATTTACAGTATTTAAAAAAAAGTTTAAGAAATAACACAATTTTGCAAGGTTGCACCGAGGTGAAATACAGATACCCAGCATTTGCTTTAACGACTGAGGGGAAACCTCAGAAAAACCTCATTCAGGTATACAATTGAGATTTCTATGTCATGCCATGGAGCTTTACAGTTGTACTTGTTTTGTCATTTAAACAATTTGTATTTTTTAAAGTAAAAGTCATGTGCAAACATATCACATAATCTAAGAAAATGTGACAGCCATTTGTTTATGGAAATAATACATTAAACCAATACAGTGATACAGTAGATTCCCTTTTTAGCACGGGATACTTTAACAATCATACATAAATTCTTTAGTTGTAGGCCTTGTTGCATAGATAGAAGAGAATGACTTTTTTGTGTGGTCTGTAAAGCTTGCAACCCTAACATGAAGTTGACAGCACTCATAAATAAAAGCTAGTGAATCTCACTATTCATTTGTTGACAGTTACTCACCAAAGTTTCAGCCATTTTGGATGCTCAGTTGTTATGTAAGTCATTTGAGTGAGTTGATGTGAGTGTTTTTATAAAAATAGACAAAATCAAGTATTGAGCTCTCATTAAATATTTGTTTTTGAAAGGCAATACGCCTACGCAAATCAAAGATGAATTGGATTCTGTATATGGGGACTCTGCACCATCATTTACCACAGTGAAATTTTGGGAAGCTGAATTTAAATGTGGCCATAAGAGCTTGGGAAACAATGAACGTTTGGGACGTCCAAAAACTGCAACTACCGACGAAAACATCGCCAAAGTTCACCAAATGGTGCTAGATGACCGCCAAATTAAAGTGAGAAAGATAGCAGAGGCTATGAACATGTCAAAATAACGTGTTTTTCACATATTAAGTCAACATTTAGACATGAGAAAGCTGTCCGCGTGTTGGGTGTCGCATTTGCTCACGTTAGACCAAAAAGGTGTTCAAATGAACATTTCCAACGCTCTGTTAGCGCAGTTTAGGTGCAATAAACCAGAGTTTTTGTGCCAATTAATTACTGTAGATGAAACTTGGATACACCATTATATGCCTGGAACAAAAATACAGTTCAATCAGTGGACTGCAAAGGGGAACCAGCTCTAAAAAAAGCAAAAACTGTTTTTTCGGCTGGGAAAGTGATGGCAACTTTTTTTTGGGATAGTCATGGAGTTATTTTAATCGATTATCTTCAAAAAGGATAAACCATTACAGGAGCATACTACACATCATTACTTGACAAGTTGAAGGTAGAACTTGCGGAAAAATGACCACATTTGCAGAAAAAGAAAATCCAATGCACCGTTTGACACCTCAGCAGTTGCAATGGCAAAATTCCATGAATTACAGTTTGAACTGGTTGACTCGCCAGATCTAACCCCAAGTGTCTTCTTTTTGATCCCTCATATGAAAATTTCACTTGGAGGACAGAGTTTTTCATCAGATGAAGAGGCAATCACCTTCATGAACAATTATTTTGCAGAGAAAAATGCTGAGTACTATTTGGACAAGTTACAGAGATGGGAACATCGCTGGGAGAAGTGTGTAGAGTTACAAGGAGACTATGTTGAAAAATAAGAAACAAAATTCTGAAAAAATGTCTTGTATCTTTATTAGGTCGGAAACTTTTCAGACCACCCTTGTATTCATGTTGTGTCTTTCTGATTGTAAAAATTTATTCACGGCCTTCATGACATCATATTTAATGTAAAAGACATACAGCATATTCTGCTTTTAAACATATTTTCATCTCTATCAGCTTTTTGTAACCACTCTTTATAAATTCAGTTCTGTAATCATTCTTCACGTAATGATTCTTCATTTGACTGTTATTATTCACCTTTTTCAGTTATGAAAACTAGACTATTCACACACGATCCGACTGTTCCAACAATTGCCAGTGAACTGAATCGGTTGTTAACTGATAAGGGACAAACTAGCCAACACAAAAATAGATGGTGCCAATAGTCACGTGACTTGCCAGTGTTCATTTACTGTGTGAGCCAATTATAGGTGTAACAATGAAAAGTTGTCAAATAAGAATAGAAAGGTAACATTTTGTTACAATAAGATATTAACAAACAAACATAATTATTCAAAATAATTAAGAGCAAGGTCATATTCAAGCCTGTAGATTAAAGTCATTGGCCCATATACCCAGAGAATTCATTCCAAACTTGGGCACTCTGGGCGACGCCTGATCTCGCAAACTTAGCATTGAATATTCTGACACATTTGTAATATGGAAACAAGTCACTCTGCACTGGGTTTGTATAAGTGCATTCTTTGTCTAGTGTTTATGCTATGTACATACACATTTTGTGTAAAGTAGTCTTGATTTTTGATACAGAAACACATAAGAATAAAGATATATTCAAGAAGGAAGTATTAAAATGATCAGCTCGTGACATGCTCATGTTATGCAAAGAGAATGCAATTTGAAAGCCATCATCGTATAGTAATCTCACAATGACTTTACCCTTTGTATCATATAATGTAACAATGAACTGAAGGTTTATCTTAATTAACAATAAGATTGTAGAGAAAGTTATGTGAATGCATGTTTTAAATATTGAATATTAATTGTCTGTTCTTGCATTACAGGTTTCTTAATTTACATATTCTATGGACTTCGAAACAGCGAGGAAGCAAACTTGAAGAGGAAGGAAGCTTTCAACAACAAACATAAAAGTGAAAACCGAGATAGTGAAGTTCACGACCAGAAAAACACAGTGCTACAAACTAAAGAGAATGAAATGGCACTGAAGACAATTGATGGCATACAAAACACTTACTTATAAACTGCTATGAAAAGTATGGCAGACATTCCGAGCCCCATGGGACTCTTTATGACCAAAAAGTGTATTTTAATATTTTTAAAAAGTATCTCCTCATTTACTTTTATTTAAACTCTACAGTTGGTAGCACCTAGTGATGGGACAATACCACTATTTCTTGATACTCCATAGTGATGCTGAGTTTTGTACTGATACCGATACTCACTTTATAAAATGTTGTAAAGACAACCCCGAACTAGTAGTTTTGTGTGTATAAACCAACTTAATGTCATGTTCTGACAGAGGTTGTATTGTCCATACACTGCTCTGTTGTTATAGGGTAGTTAAACTATAATCAAACCAACTCGTGGCCTCTCTCTACTGTGCAAGATGGCAGGGAACTTACTTTGGCAGAGGCAGACCAAAATCTTTACCTTATTATAGATGCTGGACCTCCTGCTCTCAAACAGACAGCATATCGCTCACTCCTCGAAGCTCAACAGCAGATATTCCTGTGATTTCTTGCACAATGTTTCCCCTAAGTTTCGGTAGTGTATGGAGATTGGAACAGTACATGTCAACCACAGAACTGACAATAGGGAAGAAGTTCCCAGAAACTAGTCTTCATTACAAAACTTGTAAGTGGAGAAAAGTATATACAAGGTTGACTCATTTGCCTAATTTTAGTACATGTCTGTTTTTTAAATTGTCGATAAACTTTATTGTATCCAAATACATAATGGTACTTATAATTGTGAGCAAGAGTAATATTACATCACATGAAGTGATTGTTAGGGTGCTATTCAGTAACAGTCCTACTCAGTTACATTTAAATATTAACAAATATATTAAATTATAGTCACAAAAAAAAAAGAACACTTCATCATACGAGTATATACAAAACACATGCTATTAAATGAGCAGGTCGTTGTGTTGTTTACTTTTTAGTCTTCTATTTTGCGTTGTGGAGGAGGGTGTAGGAAAATGTCTTGTAGCACTGGATTTGGATGATTGGCAAGAGTTTGGTGTAGTCTGGTGTAGCTTGTCCTGATGACATCCATCACTTCTGGTATGTTCAATCTTAGGTATCTGTTTTGAATTACTTGGATTCTTTTTACTTGTGACGCTGCAGCAGAGCCCCATATGGAGCAATCATATTGCCAAATAGGTTTGATAAGCGAGTTGTATAAAATGTGTTTATATGGCATTGCAAGAGGCGATTTTGACTATTATGTGCTTGATTTGTTGGATTCGGTGTCTTAGTCTTGACAGAAGATATGTGATGTGGAGATTCCAGGTTAGTATGAGGCCGAGTTAAACTAACTGACTGGGCGGTGGGTATAGCGATTCCTCCAAGAACTATGGGATAATATGTTATCTGCTTTTTATATGTAAAATATACTATTTGCGATTTCTGTGTATTCATCACCACTCTCCAGTTAGAACACCATTTTGTGATTTCAGCGCAGAAGTTATTTAGTTTCTCAGCGGCTGATTCACAACTCTCTTTACTAAGGATTGCAACATTATCAGCAAAATGCGCAATGGTTAGTTGAGCGTGTTGCGGAAAGTCAGAGATATACACTGTATAAAGAAGTGGGCTTAGAATACTTCCTTGTGGAACACCAGAGAGGATCGGTTGTGATCTGAATTATTGGTTGGTTGGTTGATTGGTTGCTAATGCTCATGGAGTTGGAGAATTTCCATTTTCCTTCTGGCCTCCCAATAACATGTGACTAGTTGTGCTGTCAGTTCTCCATCTCGAGATTCAACTGTATTGGAACACCACAGTGAAGCGAAAAATTATTAAATTTTAGATGAGTCGCATTTTTTACACATCTGCTTCACTTTCGTACCTATTTTGAGGACATGTTTCGCAAATCTTCGTTTGCATCTACGGCTCTTGTGCGACTCTTTTATTAAATTTTAGATGAGTCGCATTTTTTACACATCTGCTTCACTTTCGTACCTATTTTGAGGACATGTTTCGCAAATCTTCGTTTGCATCTACGGCTCTTGTGCGACTCCTAGGTACGAAAGTGAAGCAGATGTGTAAAAAATGCGACTCATCTAAAATTTAATAAGTTCTCCATCTGTTTTTGTCAAGGCAATACACTGGAGCATATGATCTCTGTCCATCAATGAGTTCAGGTCCCTACACAGTGTGCAGGTCGGGGATTCAAAAATATTAATCCTGTATACATGAGCGGCCAAACAGTCGTGGCCAGTAGTCAGTCGGAAGATGGCAACAGTACTGCTTCTTGGGTAGTCTGGGATGCGATTTTTACTTCCTTGTAGAATTTTCCATTGCTTGTTGGTACTTTTTTCTTTGCATTCTTCTTTCCAGAATAAGTTGATTCTATTGTTTATATGTAGTTTTGATGTGTGGAATGAGGTTTTTTGTTGGCAGCTTTGTTTTATTTGTGTTCCTTTTTTTTTTGTCAAGGAATCTGCTATTTCATTGCCTGTAATTCCACAGTGGGATGGAATCCACTGGAAGTGAGTGAGTGTGAGTGTGTGGTGTTTAAGGGCCCGTCGACAACAAGGTCATTTGGGCCCGTACTGGAAGTGTTATTTCTTTTTTTAGTCCTTGTAGTATTCGTAATGAACTGTAAATTTCAAGTATAGAATCACTGCTTTAGAGAAAGAGTTCACATGGCTGAAGAGTTGTTTCAGCGAGATGTTGATTGCTTCTAATTCTCCATCATAGTGTGTTGCTAGTGTGCCCAAACAGATGTAAAAATTGAATATTTTACTATGTATTCCTGCTCTAGCATTACTTTCTCTGTCAAATAGGGAGCCGTCTGTGTATATGTGTAGCCATGAGTCTTTTGGATAATAAGTTTCAATTGTTGCTAGAGCTAGCATTTTAAGTGTTTCTGCACTTACATCCCTTTTTGACTATATTTTGCAGAAGGTTTACTCTGCTATTTATTTTAGGTTGTGATAGAGGGCAGATTGGAAGTGAGAGATGTTCAATTTTGTTTGTGTCTTCAAGGTTGTATTTTCTCTGTAGGTTATAGGCTTTCTGCATAAATCCTTCTTGTGTTTTTAAGGTCCTTTCTCTGCTTTTGTAGTTCTTCCAGTGAGTATTAAAGGGGTGCCTTTGTAGTTTTTCATTTAGGAGGAGATTCTGTTTTTCCATTTCATATTTAATTGGCAAGTTATTTGTAGCAATTTGCATTGCAGTAATTGTAGTTCATTTGACTGCTCCCATTATTAGTCTGAGTGCTTGGTTCTGTAATGTTTCAAGTTGTGCTAGTTTGCTTTGACTTAAATAAATATTAAAAGAAGAAGCATTATTAACAGTGAAGTGTTCTTCATATTTGAGTTTGATTTATGAGTCACTATGTTTACACTCAAACTTCACTTACTTCTTGTTGTATAATTGAAACGTTTTCAAGATCATTCGATCTCATCCTCAGCTGTTTGGTGACTAAATGAACCTTCCTCTTCTTCCACTACTACGGAGCTCCGATCACTCTGCCATCTGGTGTTAGGGGCACTAAGTTTTAATACTTCATTTAATGCCTGGATTTCAAAATTTATAACTTTATCACGGTTTGTGTTTATGAATATTTTTTCCCAAATATCCAATTCTATGGGTGTACTTAAAGATTTTAACAGTTTAATGTTGTGGCCAATGTTGTGGTTTTCTGTCCAAAAATGGTGTGAAACTGCAGATTTTTCTGTTTGTTTCAACTTAATGTTCCTCTGGTGTTCTTTTTGCCTGGTTAACAAGTTTCTCTTAGTTTTTCCTATGTAGCTTTTTTCACAGGTTTCACAATTAATCTGATAAATTCCTGATTTCAAATTGTTGGGGATTGTATTTTTCAGTGGTTTATTTAGCAGGTTCCTCAGACTGAATTTGTTTTGGGGTGCTAGTTTTATGTTTAGTCTTTTGAAGATTCGTTCAAATTTTCTAAAAGCCCATGGATGGTAGGTGAATTTTCTATATTGCCAATTTGTGTTTTTAAGTGGTGTGAGAGTGGTATTTTTTTATATTATCTTCAGTTTTTCTTTTCTCTTCATCATGTTCCTTATGATGGCTGGGTTGAATTGCTGTAAGTATCACCTCGCTTCCATAGAGGAGTGCTGGTTTGATGTAACTTTTATAGGTGGTGTTGAGTGTATTGACAGAGGACCCCCATTTGCTGCCAGCTAGTCTTTTGAGTGTTGTTAATCTCTGAGTGGTCTTTTCTATGGTTTCATTAATGTGGGTTTTCCAAGATAATTTAGAATCGAGTGTAATGCCTAGATATTTATAATTTTCTGTTTCTGTTAGTTGCTCACCATTTAGTGTTATTTTGATAAGTGGTTTTGTGTGACAAAGTGTGAACACTTGGTATTTTGTTTTGGATAAGTTCACAGTCATTTTGTTATCTGAACACCAGTTATGTAGTTCTTCCAATGTCTTGTTCATCTGTTGTGCTAGCTTATTCAGTTCTTTGTTACTAACTGATGTCCAGATTACTATGTCGTCTGCATACATGGCACATTTAACATTCTCTATTTTGTTTAGTTTTTGTGGTAAATCATTTATCATAATATTAAATAAAGTAGTACTTGACACAGATCCTTGGGGTACTCCTGTATGTGTTTGTTTCGATTTTGATGTAGAATTATCAAAGGTAGTTGTGCAGAAACTTTGAATAGGAAAATTATAAAACTCTCATAGTATAAACTTGAAAGAAGCGTAGGGACAGTGAAGCACAAATTGGTACATAAGTGAATCGAGAATATATTGACACATTGCTTCACTCACACTGTTTATTCACAGGACATGTTTCAAGAGCTCTTGCTCCTATCCTCAGCTGATACTCGATTAGTGTAAGTTGTAGTGGTTTCTTCTTTCTCCGTATTGTCAACAGATGGCGTGATGTACTTGTCAAAGATGTCCGGTGGTGGAGTTTCAAAATTCATGACTCTATGACGATTTTTGTTAATGAAGATTTTTTCCCATACGGAAAGGTCTATGGGGTGATTAACGTATTTTATTAGAGATGTTTCCAAATTGATGTCATGTCTAGTATTCAGAAAATGAAAAGCCACTGCTGATTTTTCTGTTTCACCATTTTTAATGTTTCTCATATGTTCTTTAGTTCTGATGTTAATATTTCTTTTTGTTTTTCCTATATAAATTTTAGGGCAAGTTTCACATTTGATCTCATAGATTCCTGGTTTTTCTTTGGTAGTGATTGAATTTTTGGGAGGGCCTTTTAACAAATTTCGGATATTAAACCTATTTTGAGGTGCAAGAGTTATGTTGTGTTTTGAGAAGATTTTTTGGAATTTGTTATAGGCTGATGGGTGGAAGGTGAATTTTTTAAAAAGTTTTTTCTCTTTTTCTCCTGTAGGTTCTAGGGTGGTGGTTTCTTTTATTTTCTTAGCTTTGTTGAGTCTGTTAACTGTTTTGTCTACTAAATTTGGGTTGAAACCGTTGGATATAGCTACTTTTTTTATGTGTAGGTATTCTTCTTGATAATCTTCTCTGTTTAGTGGAAAGTTGATCATCCGAAAAATTAAACTGTTGAAAATGGCATGTTGGTGTTGTTTTGGGTTGAAACTGTTGTTCTTAATGTAATTATCTGTGTGTGTCGGTTTCCTGTAAATACCAAAAGTGAGTTTGTTGTTCATTTTTTTTTGATCTTGATGTCCAAAAAGGGGAGCACACCATCCTCTTCTGTTTCCAATGTAAATTTTATAGCTGGATTTTGTATATTCAAAAGTTTAAGACCATATTGTATGAGTTTTTTAGGTACTATTGCAAAAATGTCGTCAACATAGCGATACCACACTTTGAAATAATTTGGAAAAGCTTTTGTGATATGTGTTTCAAAAGCACTCATGAATAAATCTGCCAAGAAGGGAGACAATGGGTTGCCCATAGCTAGGCCCGTTTTTTGTTTATAGATCTGTCCATTAAAGCTGAAAAAATTTTGATTGATACAAATTTCTGAAAGTTGTGAAAGTTCTTCTATTTCTTCAGGTGTTATTTGTATTGATTCCAGCCATTTTTTGAGAAGTGGAATAAGCTCATTGGTAGGTATACTTGGATATAAAGAAATGACGTCAAAGGAAACTAAAGCATCTGTAGAGTTGATCTTTGTGTCCTTCAGGAGATTTAACAATTCAAACGAGTTTTTTATATAAAAGTGAATCGAGAATATATTCACACATTGCTTCACTCACACTGTTTATTCACAGGACATGTTTCAAGAGCTCTTGCTCCTATCCTCAGCTGATACTCGACTAGTGCAAGTTGTAGTGGTTTCTTCTTTCTCCGTATTGTCAATAGATGGCGTGATGTACTTGTCAAAGATGTCCGGTGGTGGAGTTTCAAAATTCATGACTCTATGACGATTTTTGTTAATGAAGATTTTTTCCCATACGAAAAGGTCTATGGGGTGATTAACGCATTTTATTAGAGATGTTTCCAAATTGATGTCATGTCTAGTATTCAAAAAATGAAAAGCCACTGCTGATTTTTCTGTTTCACCATTTTTAATGTTTCTTAGATGTTCTTTAGTTCTGATGTTAATATTTCTTTTTGTTTTTCCTATATAAATTTTAGGGCAAGTTTCACATTTGATCTTATAGATTCCTGGTTTTTCTTTGGTAGTGATTGAATTTTTGGGAGGGCCTTTTAACAAATTTCGGATATTAAACCTATTTTGAGGTGCAAGAGTTATGTTGTGTTTTGAGAAGATTTTTTGGAATTTGTTATAGGCTGATGGGTGGAAGGTGAATTTTTTAAAAAGTTTTTTCTCTTTTTCTCCTGTAGGTTCTAGGGTGGTGGTTTCTTTTATTTTCTTAGCTTTGTTGAGTCTGTTAACAGTTTTGTCTACTAAATTTGGGTTGAAACCGTTGGATATAGCTACTTTTTTTATGTGTAGGTATTCTTCTTGATAATCTTCTCTGTTTAGTGGAAAGTTGATCATCCGAAAGATTAAACTTTTGAAAATGGCATGTTGGTGTTGTTTTGGGTTGAAACTGTTGTTCTTAATGTAATTATCTGTGTGTGTCGGTTTCCTGTAGATACCAAAAGTGAGTTTGTTGTTCATTTTTTTGATCTTGATGTCCAAAAAGGGGAGCACACCATCCTCTTCTGTTTCCAATGTAAATTTTATAGCTGGATTTTGTATATTCAAAAGTTTAAGACCATATTGTATGAGTTTTTTAGGTACTATTGCAAAAATGTCGTCAACATAGCGATACCACACTTTGAAATAATTTGGAAATTATTCAAATTATTCAAATTATTCCAAATTATTTCAAAGTGTGGTATCGCTATGTTGACGACATTTTTGCAATAGTACCTAAAAAACTCATACAATATGGTCTTAAACTTTTGAATATACAAAATCCAGCTATAAAATTTACATTGGAAACAGAAGAGGATGGTGTGCTCCCCTTTTTGGACATCAAGATCAAAAAAATGAACAACAAACTCACTTTTGGTATCTACAGGAAACCGACACACACAGATAATTACATTAAGAACAACAGTTTCAACCCAAAACAACACCAACATGCCATTTTCAACAGTTTAATCTTTCGGATGATCAACTTTCCACTAAACAGAGAAGATAATCAAGAAGAATACCTACACATAAAAAAGTAGCTATATCCAACAGTTTCAACCCAAATTTAGTAGACAAAACTGTTAACAGACTCAACAAAGCTAAGAAAATAAAAGAAACCACCACCCTAGAACCTACAGGAGAAAAAGAGAAAAAACTTTTTAAAAAATTCACCTTCCACCCATCAGCCTATAACAAATTCCAAAAAATCTTCTCAAAACACAACATAACTCTTGCACCTCAAAATAGGTTTAATATCCGAAATTTGTTAAAAGGCCCTCCCAAAAATTCAATCACTACCAAAGAAAAACCAGGAATCTATGAGATCAAATGTGAAACTTGCCCTAAAATTTATATAGGAAAAACAAAAAGAAATATTAACATCAGAACCAAAGAACATATGAGAAACATTAAAAATGGTGAAACAGAAAAATCAGCAGTGGCTTTTCATTTTTTGAATACTAGACATGACATCAATTTGGAAACATCTCTAATAAAATACGTTAATCACCCCATAGACCTTTCTGTATGGGAAAAAATCTTCATTAACAAAAATCGTCATAGTCATGAATTTTGAAACTCCACCACCGGACATCTTTGACAAGTACATCACGCCATCTTTTGACAATACGGAGAAAGAAGAAACCACTACAACTTGCACTAGTCGAGTATCAGCTGAGGATAGGAGCAAGAGCTCTTGAAACATGTCCTGTGAATAAACAGTGTGAGTGAAGCAATGTGTCAATATATTCTTGATTCAATTTTGTACTAATTTGTGCTTCACTGTCCCTACGCTTCTTTCAAGTTTATACTTTGAAACCACTACAACCTGCACTAGTCGAGTATCAGCTGAGGATAGGAGCAAGAGCTCTTGAAACATGTCCTGTGAATAAACAGTGTGAGTGAAGCAATGTGTCAATATATTCTCGATTCACTTATGTACTTATAAAACCCTTTTAACATTTTGTTTTCTAAATTTTTTCATTTTCTGTAATAGTTTTAATCAAGGTAGAGTGTCATATGCATTTTTCAAGTCAACATAAACAGCAACTACTGATCTTCGTTTATCTAAATTATCTTTGATGTCTTGGCTTAATGTAGAATGAATTTAGCTAGAACACTGGTCAATGAGATATATCTGTAGCTGTCTAGTTTGTTTGATGGTTTCTTTGGCTTTAGTATTGGTATAACGATGGCTTTTTTCCATATTGTGGGAACTGTTGAATTCCAGGACTTGTTGATTAGTTGGAGGAGCATATTTTTTGCATATGGGCAGAGATGTTTGATCATTTCTCCAGTTATCTTGTCAGGTCCAGGGCTCTTGTGTGGTTTTAATTTGCTGGCCCTTATTCTTGAGGTTCAAAGTCATTTTGAAATACTTCATGTGTGTTTTTGGTTTGAAAGTGCTGTTTTATGTTGATTTTTTGTAACTTCTCTTCTCTCTTTTTTGTTTAGATTTTGGTTGTGAAGCTGTAAACATCTTGTTGAAGGAGTCTGCAATCTTAGTGTTGTCTGTCAATACTTTGTTCTGGAGAATAATGGGTTCCTTCTTGGTCGTTGGTCTTTTGTTGTTTAATGAGCCAATGAATTTGTGTACTTTTTCACCATCTTTCCTATAATCTATGTTCCTTAAAAATTTATCATAGGACTTTTTCTTGGATGAACTGATTTCTTTTATTAACTGAGCTTTAATTTTCCTCCATTCTTGAACATCTTCAGGTTTTTTCGTTCTTTCTGCCTTAATTCTGGCTTTTTCTCGTTCTGCTTTTAGTTTTGTGAGTTCTTCTGTCCAAAAGGGTTTGTATTTAGGGGTTTTTCCTCTTGGTATATTTTGTTTTGCAGCTGATAACACTGCTTTACAAAAGTTGTTTACATATTTATCTATTGGATCAAATTCTGTGATCTTCATGTTGGATAGTTTTTCATCTAACTGTGTAGTATATTTTTCCCAGTTTGCTTTTTTGTAATTCCACGAGTATTTTGGTTTATGGAATTACAAAAAAAGCAAACTGGGAAAAATATACTACACAGTTAGATGAAAAACTATCCAACATGAAGATCAAAGAATCTGATCCAATAGATAAATATGTAAACATCTGAATTGTACACTTTGATATTTTACTGAAAAAGATCAGTTATGCAGATAGGATGCTATTATTCTGAAATATATATTGGTGACATAATTCCTGATCTTCAGTAGTAGCCCATTATGCCACACTTTATCAAAGGCTTTCTCTGTGTCAAGGAACAGATCTAAGCACACTCGCCTTTCTTCATATGTGTCCATAATTGTGTCAACAATTCGGTGAACTTGCTGTGGACAGGAGTGCAATGGCTTAAATCCAAATGAGTGGATGATATGATTTCCTCAAGCTGTACAAGACGAGGCAACAATAGCCATTCAAATGCTTTAGATAATAGAGATAACAGACTTATTGGGCGATAGCTTTTAGTATCACGTTTGTTTTTGTTGGGTTTAAGTGTCATAACAACTGATGCATGTTTCCATCTTTGTGGGAAGTAAGTCAAGCGAAGAATAGCATTGTAAATTTGTGTTGAGAAGACTGCAGCTTTTTTTGGAAGATGTGTGATTAAAGGTTGGACTATCAAGTCTTCACCAAGCCCTTTTTTTTTTTTTTTTTTTTTTTTTTTTTAGGATATCGGCTAATTGTATTTTTAACCTGTCTAGGCATGAAGACCTTAGGAAAATTAGAAAAGTGCAATGGTTGAGATATGCTGCTGTTAACAAAGTTTGTAAAATGTTTGTTGGTGATAGGATTGGATTGAAACTGCTGTTTTAATTGTGCGCTGAAAAGCGCTACCTTTGCATCTGGTGTTGAGTACCAGTGATTGCCAATGTTTAGAGGAGGTATGCTAACTTTGTATTCAAGTACACATTTAGTTTTTTTTTTTTTTTTTCCCATAACGATCCATCTTGACAGTTGAGGCTTTTCATTTCTGCTTCCAGGGAATCGTAGTGCTGTTTCTTTAGTGCTCTGTTCAGTTCTCTGGAGATGTTAGTACATGTCTGTTGAAAGTGAAGCCTTATCTTGGACACATATGCAAACATTAAATCCAAATGATCTCGCTAAACATGTGAATTATTGTAACTGGTTTTCCAATCTGTAGAAAGGGGTTTCATTGACTCACAGCTTTTGTTTTTTCACTGATGAATTTTATTTTCATTTAAGTGGATGTTTGATTACTCACAATAGTCGATACTGGGCTTCAGAAAACCCTGTGCTACTGGAAGACATGTCTCATTATGATCAGAAAATTGGAAGTGGCAATAAGCACTAGAAGAATTATAGAACCCATATTCGTTGATAAAACAATACAGAGCGACATCAAAGGTTAATTCTGAGGCCATTTTTCAATCATTTTACAGGAGAAATTGTATGGTTGGTTCCAGAAAGATTGTGCAACAGCACAGAAGCTGCCAATTCATTAAATGCAGTAAGAGAGATGTGTGATGACAGAATAATTAGGACTGATTTGTGGCCTCCTTGTTCTTCTGACCTATCGAGTTGTGACTTTTGTTTATGGGATTCTTTAAAAGACAAACTGTATCATTCGAATCCTGATACACTACAGGAAGTTAGGGGAAGCATTGTACAAGAAATCACAAGAATATCTGCTGTTCAACTTCGGAGAGTGAGCCAGAATATTTACACAAGATATGCTGCCAGTTAAGGAGCAGAAGGTCCAGCATCTATTACAACATAAGGATTGTAGTCTGCCTCAGCCCCAGCGCTGCCAGATATCTCGCACAGTAGAGAGAGGTTGTGAGTGGGTTTGATTATATTTTAACTACCCAGTATTACTTGTAATCAATATCACTGTTGTACAAAATAATTGTGGTACAGTCGAGACAGATGGAAACAAACAACAAATATTTCTTGTTATGCGTGATTGGAGGAATTTAGTAACAGTGATGTCAAAATTAATCGGACAAACTAGTTGTAGTCGGTTTATTGACACTTCGTTACTTGCATTTTTATATTATCAAGGGGCTAGTTTTGGAAGCCTTTACCTCCTGTTGTCGTCTGCTCTTTTCTCTGGTGCTGGAACTATGAACTTTTTACCGGTAGTATGTAGAAGTTTCCAGGCTTACTGACTGTGGTCTAGTAAGAAAAACTGAAGTTCCTGAAGTTTCGCTCGTATGTGCATCGAGCTTCCTCAGAAGACTCATGGCAACTAGAGTGGCTCCGGCATAGGCCACAAAAGGGATCTACCATATTCCCTGCAGCTGCGGCAAGGTGTACATTGGCACTACTAAATGTAGCATACGTACCCGTATTAAGGAACACCTTAGCAACTGCCGGTTGGAACATACAGACAAATCTGTTGTTGCTGAACATGCCCTTCTGATGGGACATGACATCAAGTTCCAGGAAACAGAGGTTCTCAACAACACAGCCCAGTACCACACCAGAATTTATCGGGAGGCTATTGAAATGTTCAAGCACAAACATAATTTTAACAGGAAGGAGGAAGTAGCACGTTTGCATAAAACCTGGTTTCCCATGTTATAAAACATGTGGTCGAAACAGTTTGCACAAGCCGGACCAACCGAGACATAGGGCTGCAGCCGTCTTGTGACTGGTGGACGTGCAGCCAGTAGGAGAGAAGTAAGCGGTCTCCTTCCAGCCTATATATATTTGGTACCCTATGCCTCTCTGAGGATGCTCGACGCACGTACGAGCGAAACGTCAGGAACCTCAGTTTTTCCGACTAGACCATGGCCATTAAGCCCGGAAACTTTTTTACTGGATTGACGTCGGCCGTGAAAGTCTAAGTTGTTGCATGAACTTCTTTGTCAGATTATCTAATGGTTGCAGTTCAAAGTTCATTATGTGGTCCTTATTTTTCCATATGAATATGTTCTCCCACGTTGTTAGTTTACTTTGGTTTTTCACTCCTTTTAATCATTTTGGATTTGGATCAACGTCATGATTTTCGTTCCAAAAGATGAAATCCTGTTAGTTAACAAATCCGGAATATACCAAATAAGTTGTAAAAATTGTGAAATATTGTACATAGGTCAAACTAAAAGAAATCTAAAAACCAGAGTCAAAGAGCGTTTTAGAAACATCAGAATGAAACAAGAAGAAAAGTCATCAGTAACATTTCAGTTTTGGAATGGAAATCATGACATTGATCCAAATCCAAAACTATTAAAAGGAGTGATAAACCAAAATAAACAATAACTTGGCAGAACATATTCATATGGAAAAATAAGGACTATATAATGAACTTTGAAATCCCACCAGTAGATAATTTGACAAAGAAGTTCATAGTTTCACTGCCAGAGAGAGGAGAGCAGACAACAACAGATGCTAGTTGGAGAGAGGTTGAAAATGGACGGAACAGCTTCCATAACTAGTTTCTCAATAATACAAAAATGTAAGTGATGAAGTGTCAATAAACCGACTACAAATAGTTTTTCCGATTAAATATTTCTTGATTTAGAATAAAAAGAAGTATGAGGGTGAGTCAAATGAAAACGGCAAATATTTTTTTAAAATATTATTTATTGTGTAGAAGCGGTACAAAGCTCTATCTCTTTTCAACATAATCTCCCCCACGCTCAATGCAATTCATCTAGTGCTTACAAAGTGCATAAATACCTTTAGAAAAAAATTCTTTTGGTAGTCCGCACAACCACTCATGCACCACGTGGCATACCTCTTGATCAGAACAGAACTTCTTTCCTCACAATGCGTCTTTGAGTGGTCCAAACATATGGAAATCACTTGGGGCAAGGTCTGGTTAGTATGGTGGATGAGCAAGACACTAAAAATGCAGGTCTGTGATTGTTGCAACTGTTGTACGGGCAGTGTGGGGCTTTGCATTGTCATGTTGCAAAAGGACACCTGCTGACAGCAATCCACATCGCTTTGATTTTATTGCAGGCCACAGATGATTTTTTAGGAGATCTGTGTAAGATACAGTGGTGACAGTGGTCCCTCTAGGCATGTAATGCTCCAAAAAGACGCTTTTTAAGTCCCAAAAGACAGTCAGTATAACCTTCCCCACTGATGTTTCTGTTCGAAACTTCTTTAGTTTTGGTGATGAGGGATGGTGCCATTCCTTGCTCACTCTCTTCATTTCCGGTTGGTGGAAGTAAACCCAGGTTTCATCCCCTGTAAGGATTCTTGCAAGGAAGCCATCACCTTCCCATTCAAAGCGCCGAGAAATTCTTCACAAGCATCAACACGTCAGGAGTCAGCTGCCGTGGCACCCATCTTGCTGACACTATGTGAAACTGTATTGTATTGTATTGTATTGTATTTATTTCATCCTTTGGAACATAATACATATGTTATAGGACACGTCAGTTCAAGAGTACATCATGCACAATGTGGTGGGCTGACCCATGACTTATCCGTAAACATGCTGCAATGCCATTCAGTGTCACTCTGCATTTTTCCTTCACTATGGCCTTAAGTGCTGCAATGTTCTGTGGAGTCACAACTCGTGCCTGACCTGAATGTGGAGCATCTTCCACACCATTTGCGAACTTCCTACTCCATTCGTAGACTTGCTGCTGTGACAAACATGCATCACCGTACTGAACCTTTATTCGTCAATGAATTTCAATAGGTTTCACACCTTCACTACGCAAAAACTGAATAACAGAACGCTGTTCTTCCCTGGAGCAAGTCGCAAGTGGGGCAGCCATCTTTATACTGATACTGCGACGGTATGTGTGCATCTGCACTATGCTGCCACCTATAGCTATTCTGCACGCTGTTTGTAGCACGCTTACCAACTTACTGGATAATGGCACGAAATTTTGATTTGTCATTACAAATTTAAGGTTTTCATTTGACTTACCCTCATATTTCAGAAAGCGGACTGCCATTGTTATTGAAATTATGCAAATAAGTCAACCTTGTATACACTTTTCTCCACTTTCAAGTTGTTTTATGAAGACTAGTTTCTGGGAATTCTTCCCTACCTTCAGTTCTGTGGTTGATTGCCATGGATGATGTCATCAATCTTACCAGATTATCAGATGGCAGCACAACACCAAGCTGGAGGCAGCTACCAGTTGCACCATCAGTTGACTACAGAACTGATAGGGAAGAAGATTCGAGAAACTAGTCTTCATAAAAAACTTGTAAGTGGAGAAAAATGTATATAAGATTGACTTATTTTAATTTCTTGATTTCTTTCTGTTGGATTATTGACAGATTTGGTGACAGAGCATGAATCACTATTTACAAGTCATGATGTCATTTAGATACAAGAGTCTGTCATTCACTCACAGTTAAGAACTACAGTCCTGCAACTGTTTTGGGAACACATCAAGGCAAAGTGTCAACTACTTTATCTAACATAAAGTTAAATGCAGAAGTTAAACATTTAAAAGTATTGAAGATTTCACAAATTATTTGACATACTTTGATACCAAGTATCCTGAGTATCGAGGTCCCTAGTAACGATTCATATTAAGAATGAGATAATTGCTTTCTATGATAATTTTATATTGGATTTTATAAAACACAACCTTTTTTTATATCATAAAAGATCAATAAATGAAATTTTAGAGTCATATAGCTTTAAAGTGTAACTTGAGACTCTTGTTTGTTTGGGAGATGATTAACATATTTTAGTGATGTGAGAGATGAGCTTCTTGTTATACAAGTGATAAATTGATACATCAGCTGCAAGCAACTTGTTGTAAAGAACTTTATCTTGAAGAGATATTATTTAAATGTTGTCTTTGTTTATATCAAAATGTTTCCTTCCTTTTAAATCTAATACTGTGATGTCAAAATTGTTGTTAGAATCAAACTCGGTGAAACAGTTAAAAACACTTAATAGGAAAGTGTAATGTTAAGTGATTGGTAATGGAGCCATTCGCTCTCTTGCACTCCAACATTTTGATGATATGCTAGTACGAGAGCTGTTCAATAAAGAATGCTCACAATTTTTTTTGACAATGTACCTTTACTCATCCTCATAATTTTTATGGTCCTTCTCAAAATAGTCACCCCTGACTGCGATGCACTTGTCCCAGCATTTCTGCCAGTCTTTAAAGACATGCTGCAAATCATTGCCTAAGAGGGACGGTATCAGTTTGCATCTTTGTGGGAAGTAAGTCAAGCGAAGACTAGCATTGTAAATTTGTGTTAAGACTACAGCCTTTTTTTTTGGAATATGTGCGAGTATAGGTTGGACTATCAAGTCTTCACCAAGTGCTTTTTTTAGAAGGAATTGCATTTTAACCTATCCAGGCGTGAAGACCCTTTTTTTAATTTACGTCTGCCCAACGTGAAGTTATATCGGACGGTGAATGAACTGGGTGAAATTATGCTCAAATGAGTCCAGGGTCCATGGAGCTTAGTTACCCGACATTCGTCTTGAAGGATAAGGGAAAACCCCGAAAAAGCCTTATCTAGGTAACTCACCCTGACCGAGATTCGAACTCGGGACCTCTTGAACGTGAGGCGGAAAATTAGAAAGGTGCAATGGTTGAGATATGCTGCTGTTAACAAAGTTAGTAAAATATTCGTTGGTGATAGGATTGGGTTGAAACTGCTGATGTAAATGTACGTTGAAGAGCTCTATCTGTTCTTCTGGTGTTGTGTATCAATGATTGCCAATTTTTAGAGAAGGTATATTAACTTTGTATTTAAGTACACGTTTACTTCTTTTTTTTTCATAACGATCCATCTTGACAGTTGAGGCTTTTCATTTCTGCTCTCAGGGAATCGTAGTGTTTCAGGAGTGCTCTGTTCAGCTTCCTGGAGGTGTTATTTAGTACTGTTTTATAAGCCTGATACCTGGTTCTTTCCCAATAGCCAACTATATTCCCTTTTACTCGTTTTGTGGGGTACAATGGAATGAGTTCATTTTATATGTTTGGCTGTTACTAGATATTCGTGGGGCATACTGTATATCTCTGGTTACGCTAAAAACTGCAACTTCTATGTCTCTAGGCGTTTTGAGTGCAACTTTTGTGTCTATTTGTTCCATTGTTGATATATACAAACTCCAATTAAAGGGATACTTGATTAAAGTGTGGGCGTGTTCTTTTAGATTTATGTTCGATGAAAGATTAACCACAACTGAATAATGGTCTGAGCTTAGTTCGTGTAATACGAATGCGTCCGCACACATATATGATACGTTTTTATCGTTGAAAAAATCCCAAACATCAGGAGTGCATCCATCGTGCGGATAGTGGATTGGTTCAACTGGATGCAAAATTTCTAATTTAAACTGATATATTACTTCGTGAAGCTGCTTCCCTCTTGGATTGGTAGTGTTGGACCCCCAACTCGGATGTTTACAATTGAAGTCACCACCTAGAAGATAATGTGATTTCATTGTATCGAATATTCCCCAGAAATGCACCATTGTGAGTTTGTTTGCTGGAGCTGAATAGAAAGAGTGAATCTGTCATTTTATATTAGTAATATTCGGGACACTTGCTACTGAAGCTCTACTATGTTCTGCAGTTCGCTGTGAAGAGCTGAAGTTTTAACAAATATGGCCAAACCGCTCTTTCTGTCATTGCTGAGATGCCCAGAACGATAAATCCTGTACCCTGGAGTTCTAAAATGTATATGTGGCGCTAGTTTAGTTTCTGTAGCTAGTAGAATGTCTATATCATAAGCAGAGAGATAGTGTAACATTATATGATATCTGTTGTTTATGCCCTGGCCATTCCATGTGCATATGCGAATTAGTCCTTTAAGGGTTTGCTCCAATACCTTTTATAATCAGAGGTATTATTTGTGTAAGATAATTTGAGATGCACCAAGAGTGATAGTAGCGAATCTAGTTTACCCAGTAAGCACTCCATTTGATTTTGTTTTTTGACTTGCTTGCTTCTGAATACAATTTTTTACTAAATGGCTGAGATGGTACTGGGAGCGAAGGAAATTGGGTTTCAGAAGCCACATTAATTCTTGGTGGTGAAGCCCCAGCTATACTTTCGGTGTTCTTTCTTTGGAAATTGGATGTTGAATTTTGAAGCCTCACGTGCATTGGATATCCCTTGTAACTAGCTATATGTTGCCCTTTACACTTTACACACACTGGAGGCGCATTGTTGGGTTTCTTACATTCTGCAGTAGCATGTGCACCATCGCATTTTACACCACAGCGAGCGCTTTTATAATTTTTACTGTGCCCATATTCTTGACACCCGTAGCACTGGATAATATGACGTTTTGGTTTAGGAGGTTCTACTTTTATGACGGCATGGTACAATCTAGTTAAATCATAGATGTTTTCATTATCTGGACTTGGTTTGAGATCGACGAATAATAGCGGTAGCGGGTTATTTGTAACTGGGTGGTAAACAGGAATCATCTGTGTAGGTGAGAAATCCAATGATCTTCATTTATTCACTACAATGCCTGTATCACATGTAGGATGCAAACCGCGAATAACTACTCAGAAATCACAAACTTGCTTCATTTGTTAAGTGTGGTAGTAGGCTTTGTTCTTTTCAAAGTAATGAATTGCCTTTTGATATCCTTCTACTGTTTCGAAACAAAACTTAACTCTCTGATTTGAAACAGTAGTGTCCATAAAGCTGCCTACTGCTTCGCTTTTTGGTGCCTGCATTCATGTCTCTATTGTCATTTATGTAAATAGATGGTGAGTGAGTGATGATGAGTATAAGGGCGCTCAACTACAGAGGTCATCAGCGCCCTTTTTAAAAGAAACTGGTCATGGCAAAAGCCAGATATAAATTATTCTAAAACACTATAAATGTGTTAAAAAAAGACAAAAAATACATACGCGTTAGAAAAAAAAATGTCATCCAAAAACCATAAATTCTATTTGCTAAATCCTAAAATCTAATCTCGAAAAGAACCTAAAAACCTTCTTCACTACTGCGTTATCGTCCGCTAGCATTTCTGCAAAGCTGACCGGCAGCTGCAGAGACGTCCTAAGGTCTGCTAGGTGAAAACACTCTAGCAGCACGTGTCGTACAGACAACGCTTCATTGCAAAACGGACACATTGGAGAAGGCTCCTTTTTAAAAAGAAAACTATGAGTAAAAATGCAGTGCCCAATTCGTAACCGAGCCAAACTCACCTCCTCGCGACGAGATGACCGACAGGAGGTAACCCAGGGAATCGGAAGTTCTTTGACAGATCTAAGTTTATTATTGCGGAGAGCAGACCACTCTTCCTGCCAGCAGGTTTGCACAGCTCTCCGCAATTCGGCCCTAAAGTCTTCCGATGTCACAGATGGTATTCGAACCCTGGACTTCATGATAGCCGTCTTGGCTGCTGAATCCGCCATTTCATTCCCCCGCAAGCCTACGTGACCAGGGATCCATGCACACACCACGTTAACGCCAGAAGCGTGTAAAACGTGGAGGGCATCCTGTATACGCTGCACAATAGGGTGGTAGTTGTACAGCTGCCGTAGGCTTTGAAGTGCACTGAGGGAATCACTCAGGATTAAGCAGTCCCCCAACTTTCGTCGGCGTGCGTGTAAAATGGCCCGGTATATTGCATATAGCTCTGCAGTAAAAATGGAAGTGCTAGTGTGGAATCCGAATGTATACGGTTCGGTTCCACACACGTAAGCACAGCCAACACCATTTGAGTTCTTGGAGCCATCAGTATAAATTACAAAATGGTCTTCATATCGCGATAAAAATTCTAAAAAACATGTGCGGATACTAGACATAGACATGGTAGATTTATCATATTTAGTCATGCTCAGATCAACCGGGGACGCTCTGCACAACCAAGGAGGGTATGTCCTCTCCCCCCTAGGATACATCTTGGGCATTTCAATATCAAGATGTCTAAGGAGCTCCCGGAAACGAAAACCAGGTGGCTTTGGTTTAATAGTAGTGTTCCTATAACGCACGTCCATGAAGGTATTAAAGAACGGCGTAAACGATGGATGTGTGGGCATGCAATTAAGTCCACAGCCATAATTCGCTAATAACATGTTGCGCCTGTACTGCAGAGGAGGTTCTGCAGACTCAGCATACAGGCTTATAACTCGGCTCGTTGGAAATGCCCCAACTGCTATACGTATGCCACAATTATGGACTGTGTCTAATCTCTTCAGCACAGATGGTCGTGCTGAGCCATAAACGATACTACCATAGTCTAATTTGGAACGGATGAGTGCCCGATAAAGTCGCAATAACACTGCACGATCCGCTCCCCACGATTTTCCACTTAGTACCCGCAAGATATTTAAAGATCGGTCACATCGTGCTTTCAGTTGTGCTATATGCGACGACCAACTAAGTTTTCTATCAAATATCAATCCAAGGAACCTCGTCTCATCTGCAAAAGGCAGTAGATCAGCGCCTAGCCGGAGCCTTGGAGGTAGTCGACTCTGCTGACGCCAGAAGTTAACAGAGATGGTTTTCTCAGCGGAAAATCGGAAACAGTTTTTTAAACTCCAAATCTTAAGGTTGTCCAAGGTGGTCTGAAGACGGCGCTCTAAAAACGGAGTGCGCTGAGATGTACAGTAGACGGCAAAGTCGTCTACAAATAGGCATGACGAGACACCTGGAGGTACACATTTCGAGATAGAATTAATCGCAATAGCAAACAACGTAACACTTAGTACCGATCCCTGTGGTACACCGTTCTCTTGAACAAAAAGGTTCGAAAAAACCGAGCCAACCCTTACTCGGAATACGCGGTCTTTCAGGAATTCCTGAAGGAAGAGTGGTAGGCGTCCACGTATATTCCAGGTGTGCAGAGTACGTAGCAACCCTGCCGGCCAACACGTATCATAAGCCTTTTCGAGGTCAAAAAATATTCCAACTGTTTGACAGTTCTTAAGAAATCCGTTCATAATCTGTGTCGACATGGACACACGGTGATCCACTGTTGAACGGCGTAGTCGAAAACCACACTGGATGTTGTTCAGTAGGTTGTGCGTTTCCAGCCACCATACCAACCGCCCATTTATCATGCGTTCCATCACCTTGCATACGCAACTGGTGAGGGAAATAGGGCGGTAGCTAGAAGGGAGGTGACGGTCCTTGCCAGCTTTCAAGGTAGGTATAATGGTAGCTTCTCGCCACTTTTCAGGAAACGTGGCATCAACCCAAACACGGTTATAGACCTCGAGCAGGAATGCCTTACCTTCAGGTGAGAGATGTTGTATCATTTGAACGTGGATTCCGTCCGGTCCTGGTGCTGTCAGTCGCGATGACGAAAGAGCGTGTTCTAACTCTGCCAAGATGAAGAGGCGGTTATAGTCTTCAAGGTTTCTGGAACTAAACACGAAACCTTGAGATTCTACCTGAGTCTTAATTGAGATAAACTCAGGAGCATAATTGCATGAGCTAGACACCTGAGCGAAAGCACAGCCGAAGGTGTTAGCCACAACAAACGGATCAACAACTCCTGCAGTTGTTTTCAGACCAGCGATTGGCAGGTGGGTTGATTTTCCGGCCACGCGCCTTAATTTATCCCATACAACAGATGAGGGTGTACATCTGTTAAAAGATTATACAAATTTGTTCCATGAGGTCTTTTTGCTATCCTTAATTATTTGCATAGATTTTGCACGCGCTTTCTTGTACTCAATTAGATTACTTAGCGTAGGGTGTCGTTGGAATACCCTTAGAGCACGTCTACGAGCACGAATAGCATTCCGGCAGTCGTTGGTCCACCATGGGACAGGAAATCGACCGGGTTGGGTAGCCGAACGTGGAATAGACTCTTCTGCAGCGGAAAGAATTTTCTCTGTGAGATGATCGACTAGATCATTCACAGAATCGTGCTCGTTGTATTCAAAGACAGCCAACTGGGTGTAAAGATTCCAGTTGGCACGATCAAAGCGCCATCTAGGGATACGTGAGGGAGACACATCTTGTGCTAAGAGACTAAGAAGACATGGAAAGTGGTCGCTGGAATGTAAATCAGAGATGACATTCCACTGTAATGAAACAGCTAACTGGGATGAACACACTGCCAAATCGATGTGCGAATAGGTGTTAAACGCGTCTGAGAGGAATGTGGGCTCTCCGGTGTTCAGGAGAACCAAGTTATTGCTCTCCAGGAATTTTGCAATGAGGTTGCCTCTCGAACATGCCCGATTTGAGCCCCAAAGTGGGTGATGGGCATTAAAGTCTCCAACTATTAGAAGTGGTGTTGAAAGTTGGGAAGCCAGATCTTCAAGGTCAATTAACGAGAGGTCATCTGATGGCGGGAGAAATAGATGGTGGTTTAACAGTTTTGACTTGGGAGTTATTTTCATTATCGACCTGATTCAGGTTTTCATTGGATTCGTCCTGACATTACTCAGTGGTTCAAATGGATTCGGAGTGGAAAAGGGATGTGTTGGCAGCACTGTTAGTACGTAATCTTTTTGCTGCGTTGTTTATCGCATGATTAGCTTTTGTTTCATTCATATTCAATCTTTTTTATAGTTTTTTATTGATCGATCAGCAGTACAGTGCTTTACAGATCAGAGTGAAAAGAAGGTAACAGTATAATAAGAACAATAACACTCAGGGGTAGGCTAGCAGGCCGCCCCCTAACTACATTAAGTTAGAACTTCAATAATACTCTCTGAGAAACCATGTCAATATTGAAGATGTAAGACAGACATCAATCACTAGAATCACTCGAGTCAGAGGAATCACTTAGAAGCAGGTCCTGTGGTAGTCTCCTCTTCAAGCGTGAGGGCTGGCGCGTGCGGACGCCGATGTTATAATACACCACAGCTCCTGGAACTTCTTGCAGTGTGGAAAAGAAACGACGAGCGATCCTGCGAATGTAGTCGTGAAGAGGTAACAGTCCTAGTTCGTGATGAAGCTGCTGATTACGGATGAACCATGGAGCGTTGGTAGCGATGCGCATGAAGCGATTCTGTATTACCTGAAGACGACGCAGATGACATGTGTTTGCGGCCCCCCCGCACTTGGCAGGCATATGTAATAAGAGGACGAACGAGTGATTTGTAGAGTAACAATGAAGACTGTAGGCCGAGGCTGGAACGGCGATGCAACAGACGTGAGAGTTTTGAAAGTCGACCGGAGGCCAGTGATATAAGACGATCGATATGAGCACGCCATGTCAGTCGAGTGTCCAAAAGCACTCCAAGGTATTTAACTGGAGTTGTAGTGGGGAGCCAAGGGACATTGTTCATGTAGAGACACAACGGAGCAAGCGGAGTACATCGGCAAAGAGTGAAGATTTTAGCTTCGGTTTTCTGAGGGTTCAAAGAGATCCGCCAATTGCTGAACCAACGAGTTAGGCGATCTAAAGAGAGCTGTACTACTTGTTGTGCCTGCTGGAGATTAACATGAGAATAATATAGAACTGTGTCATCAGCGTAAAGAGCTAAAGAAGTCGGAGCTAAGTCAGGAATATCAGAAATGTATATATTAAATAGAGTCGGAGCCAAGATAGAACCCTGTGGGACACCTGCGGTAATATTACGTGGGGGTGAAAGCTTTCCACCAATGCGTACTGAAAAGCTGCGGTCGTAGAGGAAACTGTGGATTAGATATAAGTAATTAGGAAGACCGATGTCGTTGAGCTTAAGGAGAAAACCATCATCCCAAACCCTGTCGAATGCCTGTGCCACATCAAGGAAGACAGCCGTGGTATACTGATGGGCCTCGAAGCCGTGAACAATTGACTGAGTTAATCGTAAAAGCTGATGGGTAGTGGAATGTTTGTGACGAAATCCAAATTGATAAGGCGGAAGAACATGGTTATGATTAAGGTAAGACAGAAGACGGCGATGAATTACTTTTTCAAACAGCTTTGAGAGGGTCGGCAACAGACTTATAGGACGATAGCTTTCGGGGAGGTGTTTGGGTTTATTGGGCTTATGGAAGACAGCTATATGGGCAAACTTCCAGGTGCGAGGAAAATAGCCGAGGCGTAGACAGGCATTGAGGATGGATGTCAAGAATGCAACTGCTTTTTTGGTGAGCTTCTTGATAACAATGTTAGGAACCAAGTCGTGTCCGGGAGATTTCTTAAGGGGAAGGGCTCGAATCAGGGAAGATAGTTCCCGTGGGCTTGTAAATGAAATCCTTTTTGGGACTGTGGGTCGAGTGCGATAGGTATGTAGCCCCTTTTCCACGTCTGCAATAGTCTCAACATCGACTGATATGGGAAGTGCAAACACACGCTCAAAGTGATCGGCCAAAATTTCACACTTAGTGGGAATATCTGTAACCAGTCTATCACCTGCAGACAGCGCCCGTACAGCAGTTGGCTCACGAAGAACACGTTTGGTGGCATCCCACAGCGTGTGGTCAGGAGAGAGTGACGCAAGATAGCGCTCATAGGACTCTAGACGATGTCGCTCCAACTCCAGTTTCACCCGTCGAATGAGTCCGTTGAGCTTTCGACGGAGCCAGGGTTGTCGGTTCCGTTGCCACTGTCGACGAACATGGTGTTTTTCTCGGATGAGACTTAAAATGGAGAGGGGTAAGAAGGGGGAAGACTGATGTCGTCTATTTGGAGAAGTGGAAAGTCGGGCGCAGCTGCAAATGGTCTCAGTGAAGTGCTGTATCGCGAGATCTCCATCGTGATTAGTGGCAAGTCGGTACGAACTGGTGAGTGTTGCATCCAGATGAGACTGGAATGTTTCCCAATGAATGTAACAGTTGAGCAGCCTAGGAGATAATTGGTGGAAGGCAGGTGGAATAGAAAAGGTGACAGTCACCGGGCAATGATCAGAATCAAGCTCTGGTATGGAAGAAACAAAAGTGGGCAGGTTTAGATTACGGTGAATACCGATATCTAGAATATCAGGGGCAAATAAGGGATTGGTAGGAAAATGAGTAGGATCTTCGGGTGCCAATGTCGATAGGCCATAAGTAGCAAGGGCTGTAAACAGAAGTCGGCCATTTGGATTTCTCGTTCGGCATCCCCAGGAGCAATGCTTACAGTTGAGATCACCTAGAAGAAGAGTGCTGTTTCCCGCAGGGAAGAGAAGTGAGAGATATGTAGTATTCAGCCTGCGATACGGTGGTTTGTATGCGCTAAGAATGACAAGGTCACCACCGTCTGCACATTAGTTTAATACCCACCACTTCCAAATTGGGCACATGTGGGAGAAATATCTCGCTGTGACTCAGAGAACGTCGGATGAGAAGAGCCACTCCACCAGATGCTTTATCTGCGTCACGGTCCTGCCGGTAAATGACGTCACCAGGAAGTGAAATTCTCATTGGGAAGAAAATGTGTCTGTTACACAAGCTATATCAACATTGTGATGCGTAAGAAATGCTATGAAGGAGGAACGTTTAGCCCGAAGACCGTTAGAGTTCCAATTCAGGAGTGTGAGCTGACGTAGAGATGACAAATTACGGGTGGCCATTGTGGAAGATTGGAGAAAGAAGGGAACGAAGAAGCTGCAGCAGTTGCGGGAGAACTGGAGAAAACAGATTGCACAGAAAAGTACATAGCGGTGCAATCATTTCTTTCAAGGAAGTCCAAGACGGGGGTGCAGATGCAGAATCCTCTGGTGAAGGAGTTGAAGAACGTCCTTGAGAGGGAGGTGAACGCCCAGTCAGTACCTGTGAATAAGTCCGTGATGGGGGAGAAGGAACAGTTGCGGAAGGACCATGTTGTGTTTGTTGTTGCTGAACCAGTGGTTGTTTTTGAGAAGCTGAGGTTGGTTGCTGTAAATTGTGACGGGATGGTATTGCCTGCTGCTGAAAGCGCTGAGACTGTCGTTCCTTCAGCTGTAAGTAATGAGAACCGCGATAGTTTGCCGGAGGATCTTGTTGGCAATTAACACACTGAGCTGGTGTAGTAGAGGACTTCGTGCACTGAGAAAAGTGATGGTTGCCTGTGCAGCGAACACAGCGGGGCTCTAGGTGGCAGTAATTTTTGGTGTGTCCATAGTTTTGGCAGTTAGTACACTGAGGCAGTTCCGTATTGTGTCGGCGATGTTCTACTTTGACTACTCTGTAGAGTAGTCGGGAGATTAAGAATATGTTTACCTTGGTCATTGTTAAGGTCAACCACACAGATAGGCATCGGTTCCTTGTTCTTACGTAGTAAACTTTACGAACAGGGAAGTTCTGAGCACAAAGTTCATCATAAATCTCTTGGTCACTGAGGGAACACGGTAGGTTGCGTATGACGACTGAAAAAAGTTTGTCTGAAGGGTTGTGAAATGTGTAGTATTCTTGTTTAATTGATGTCAAGTACGAGGTAAGGTTGCGGTAGTCTGTGGACGTCGAAGTGTAGACGTTTAGAATGGCTCCCCGTACCTCAGTGTGAAAGTCAGATAAGATACAGTTTTTTACATCTTGTAGTAGCAATTGATAATTGTGCACATTGCGGACACATATAGGAGGAATTTTCTCTTTCTGAGAGATGGAGGCTGTGTCAGAATAATCGTGGCCTAGTGCTTCACTTAAAGGATTGAAGCGATTAGATGTAGGAATTGGGTGTGCATAGCGTGAGAGAGTAGGTTGTTCAGAAACAGAGGCAGTGCATCGGCATTTGTTTTGTTGTGAAACCTGGGTGAGATAGGGCTGTGAGTGTTGGCTGCGCTCTATAGTCAGATGGGGCATAATCTGCCATTGTATCATCGTCGTGCTGCACGGAGTTATTTAGTGTATTAAGGGGATGAATTGAGTGAAGTTGAGATGGTCGTAGTATTGGTTTACTTACTGTATTATCCCCTGTAGCAGAAGACAGTTGAGATTGGTAGTGCTGATTAGATGACGTCAGTTGTAGCGTAGAATTGGAGCTATCCCGGAAGTTCGTGTCGTTATTTAATACATTTAACGCTGAATATAATATTCTGCCGGTATCATCCGTTTGTAGAGCCATGTAGATATATTTTATATAGCAATTAACAATAAGCAAAAGCTAGCTGACACAGCTAACTACAAAAACACGTGATTTTGTAAGGAGAGCGTTCAGAGACAACCTGCCAACAAACTTCCTGCACTGATTGTGAAAATACGGGTCACAAGAAGAAGTTTAATTCCACAGTTAAACACAGTGTAACTTGAAACACGGAAGTGCGCACAAAAAATACGTCCGTCCGCGTCGTATAACTGCACTCAACTCCCACGGATAAAAATCCGTAATGTAGAGGTTAGCTGTGAATTCCTTCTTCCACTAATGAAAATGATCACACTATACACTTAAAAATTACCCTTACTCGTTAAGGGTTTCTTTTATACTTTGTCTTGATATCTCAGTGTTAAAATTGAAGCTTAGAATTATAGAAATACGATAACTCTACTCAGCATTATCACACGCAAACGTGACGAAGTCACGGCCTCCTTGAACCTCATATTCAATCTGAGCTGAACTCAGTAATAAATGCTTTTTACACATTGAAGTGTTAAGGGATCTTATGACTAACGCTTCTACCAGTGAATAACTAAGTTATCTATTACTTACAGTAGAATCTAGAACAATACGAGCTTTTAAATCTCCACAAATAACTTAATTTGTTGCACTAGTACAGAGAACAAATATACACGGTCATGGCCCACATCGAATCCCCAACTTAGTTATAGTAAACAACTTGTGCTACGGCGAACACTACGAGCGAAAACAAATCATGAATAAGCGAGGGCGTTAAAAGCAGTCACAACAGATTCGCTGGTTTCGCAGTGAACATTAATTTTAAATATACCTAGACCAACATATTGCTTTAGAGAAAGCTCAACATCTAAGTCAACTGAGAACCTTTTTCATGATCTGTGCAGCATGAAACTTCCGAAACTCGATATTTCAAGCAGTTTCCACAAAAATATATTGTGACTTTGTGAGTTCGTAGAATTAAAGTCCAATTTGCCGAAAGTCTAAATGTTCTTTATTTCCGTCGAAATACACTGTTCAATTCTCACGTAACAACAGCACAACACATACAGTCTGCCAAGGTCGATGACAATAACAAACACTGACAGCAGATTACATCATTATCTCTCGTTACAATAACACTTCCAGCTGTCTCTCGTTCACAACACTGTTTCACAACTTGCTCGGCTGGCCTGTCACAATCGCTTATATATCTCCTGATAATTTCTAGATCATTCTAAACTAAACCAGAAACCAAATTATCTCTATCAGTCCAGAAGTAACTAGAAATTTCCATTTATCTCAGTTTGTTTGTTTCTGCAGACCTTTATCTGCATGTCATCTTGTCTGCCGGCACTTGGTTTCCACACTGCCCGCCTATCAGTTCCTTTTGTGTAAACAAGCCGCGCGATCGTAGATACGGGTTCGCGACACTGCTCCCTCCTCAAGGCTGGTCGTCCCGAACAGTACCATCGTAGCGGGCCAGGCGATCCAGGTATACCACCATCTTCCCTCGGGGCACCTTCTGGATACGGTAGACCACGTCGTTGATCCTCTACACCACCCGGTACGGTCCTTGCCACAGCTGTTGAAGCTTCTCGATTGTTCGGTTTGCTCCCAGGTGTCCTCCTGAAGTACCGGCGTGCACTTCCTCCAGGACTTCCGGGACCTTACTTCGGGGAAGTAGCAACTGCTCCCTCTGCGTCTTCCAATCAGGCGATTTCCATACCCGGAACAGCACGCCGTCTCGTCTTCAGCGAGTCCCACTGGGCCCAGTATGACTTGCAGGTGGCGCTCCTCGTTGCGATGTCCTCCCAGGTTGGTCTTGTCCCTGTCTCCAATTCTCTCAAGAGTGGTCCCAAGTCTGCGTCCGGCAGCTGCTCCCTCCTCAGGCCTGCGCTATCCCATCCATCCGCAGGCACTGCCGTGACTACTCGGACTACTGCGGCACGCTCCTTCTTTTCCACTCTTGTGCATTGACCGCACCCCTCTGGTCAGTGTCTTCGGGACATGGCGTCTGCGCTACCGTGGCTCTTCCCTCTACGATGTTCAGAGGTGAAGTCGTACTCCTACAGCCGCTGTACCCAACGGGCTGTCTGGCCTTCCAGGTTTCTAAAGTTCAGTAGTCAAGTTAGTGCGGAGTGGTCAGTCCTCAGGTGGAATGGCTGACCGTACAGGTATTGTGGAAGTGCTCCAAGTCCTTTACTACCGCCAGTAACTCTCGCCGGGTGACGCAGTAGTTCTTCTCTGCCTTGGCTGAAGACGCGCTGGTAATGTCTCAGTTGTCGAACCTTCTCAAGCTGTTCTACGGTCAGGTGATCGGCCACCCTCTCCAGTAAGCCTTCCAGCCGGGGTCCCAGGTGTTGCGTTGGCACCGGCTCCTGTGTCTTGTCGATCACTGTTGCGATGACCACGGGCTCGCACGTCCCCATCTCCGTTTCGGCCTGGACGTCGTGATCGATGTCCGCTAGGTTAAGCAGTCTCACTGGCACCTCACGGCACGTCAACAATGTTCTTCATTCGCTGTCCTTCTAGTCACACCGTCACAACCACCTTTTTCGCGGAGACCCACGTCTTCCTTCAAGATGACCCTGCAGATTCCAAGGCGTTCTTCGGGTTGCCGGAGTTTGACGTCTTCTCCATTGAGCCGCAGGACCTTCCTGCCGTCGTCGATCGTCGCCTCGTGGCTCCTGAGGGCATCCAGTCCCAGTATCACCTCCTCAGCCATCTCCGCGACGAACCACTGACGCACGGCACTCCGTCCCAAGGTCAATTGCAACAGAGTCTCCCTTTCCACGGGCAAGGTGTAGCCAGATGCCGTCATTAGCTGGTATGATCGGCTTGGTTTCCTCGACGGCAAACCCTTGGCTACGTCAGGTCTGATGGTCACGGCTGCCCCGGTGTCTACGGGCACGCGGAACGGCTTCCCTCTCACCCAACCGTCCGCGATGAGGCTGTCATCCATCCGTCGGCTGACGGCGCACAGTGTCACTCGAGATGGCGTAGACAGCGCCGACGTGCTCCTTGCCACGCCGGGCCTTACTCGTTCTTTCGGCTGCTCTTCCTGGTATCGGTCATCTTCGCGGACATCATCACGGCCAAGTGGCCCAAATGACCTTGTTGTCGACGGGCCCTTAAACACCACACACTCACTCACGGCCAAGTTGCTATTTGCAGCTTCCGCCTTCGTTATTAATTCTATCTTCATTTCTTCCATCTTCTCGGTGATGTCGTCCCGCTTCCTGACAACAATTGTGACTTTGTGGGTTCGTAGAATTAAAATTCCAATTTGCCGAAAGTCTAAATGTTCTTTATTTCCGTCGAAATACACTGTTCAATTCTCACGTAACAACAGCACAACACAGTCTTCCAAGGTCAATGACAATAACAAACACTGACAGCAGATTACATCATTATCTCTCGTTACAATAACACTTCCAGCTGTCTCTCGTTCACAACACTGTTTCACAACTTGCTCGGCTGGCCTGTCACAATCGCTTATGTATCTCCTGATAATTTCTAGATCATTCTAAACTAAACCAGAAACCCAATTATCTCCATCAGTCCAGAAGTAACTAGAAATTTCTATCTATCTCAGTTTATTTCTGCCGACCTTTATCTGCATGTTATCTTGTCTGCCGGGACTTGGTTTTCACACTGCCCGCCTATCAGTTCCTTTAGTGTAAACAAGCCGCGCGATCGTAGATACGAGTTCGCGACAATATTGACATCCAAGACAATAGCAAACCATAGGTTCGAAGTGGACTAGAAGCCTTTAGAGAAGACTAACTCACATATAGGAAACAGCTGGTTTAAAGTTGTCACAATTATGTGAAATTATGTAGAGACGTATTTTTCATGTTCTTTCCTTTATATCCTGTAACGTTAAGTCGTATCGGATGTCTTTTCTCAATACAGACACAAGATCGTTTCAGTATCTATATCATAATTATTGATTATAACAAAACACAAACATGCTGTCGATCACTTCTTCAATTACTGCATGCATTGTTAGTATTACTGTTTATATTACTTTCTTTACTACGTAGTTACGGTCAGTAGGAAAGGTACCGTATTCCATCCAAATACGATATCGAGATTTTATTCGAAATTCATGTTTTGGGAACCCTTGAATAAAAAAACAAACACATTTTTAGAAAATAACAGCATGTGCGCGTTTGTGAACAGCATAAATTGTAAATAAAAAGTGGTTAGAATGTCAAACTCTGTATTCTTACATAAAAAAAAGGTAACAACCTACGAAGTTCACCTCAAACTCCTTTACCGTAACCGAAATCGTAGTACACTGTTAACTTGCTATCATATTCTCTTTTACACAAATACACAGCTTCAACCGTCTTTTTAGTACACACTTACTGGCGCTACTCTGGCGGACATAACAGTTTACCTCTCACACAGAACTGCACTGTGAACACAACTATTAGCCCGTGAACTACTTCACTACACGGTTCTACTACCTGCCGACTCACCACAGATCTCGGAATGTACCGCACTTCTGTCAACTCACAAATCTTAACTGATCGACTCACTCGTGAACTACTTCATTGCACGGTTTTAGTATCAGCTGACTTCTGAGTACATTCACAAAAAATTCAAGATATTGTAACTTTGTGGGTTCGTATAATTAAAAGGCCGAGTTGCAGAAATTAAAAAATCTCCGTTATTCCCGTAGCAATACACTGTCCAATTCTCACGTAACAACATCACATATACACAGTCTTCCAAGGTCGATGACAATAACAAGTGACAGCAGATTAGCTCTCGTTACAACAACACTTCCAGTTGTCTCAACGCTTACTCTGTTTCACAACTGACTCATCTGCATGAATACTGCCTACCCAAGATTCACAAGACAGACAACAGCATGCGACCCATTATTAACAATATAGATGCCCCGACTTACAAACTGGCAAAATGGTTGGTGGAAGAATTTGACAAGTTTGAAAAGTTTGAATCTCTAATCATAAAGAATTCATTTGATTTAGTAAAGAAAATTGAAAACACAATTATAAAAACTGAAGAGGTGATGGTGTCCTTTTATATCAGATCTCTATTTATGAGCATACCAGTAGAAAAAATTCCAAAATAGATGAAAGGCTGGTTATCCTAAAGCAACGTTACGGATGATAAAATAGAGGAATACATCAAATTAACCACCCTATGTATTGAACAAAACAGCTTCACGTTCTCCAGCAAGATCTTCCAACAAACAGCAGGCTTGGCCGTGGGTAACCCTCTTTCACCATTACTAGCTAATCTGTTCATGAATGATTTGGAAACACACATTACTAAAGCCTTTCCACATATCTTCAAATGTTGGCATAGATATGTCGACGATGTGTTTGCTATAGTCCCTAGAAGACTAACCGAGGATGCTATAAAGTTACTAAACCTACAAGAAAAATCCATAGTTTTCACCATTGAAGTAGAGCACGATGAATGGCTACCTTTTCTAGATTTGAAAATCATTAGAACACCAACAGGATTACAATTTGGAATATACAGAAAAGCAACACATGTTGACAATTACGTTAAATGCAACCCATTCAACCCAGTACAACATCAATATGCAGTATTCCATAGTTTAGTTCACAGATTAATCAACATTCTGCTAACAAAAACAGAATATGAACAGGAGTACACTCACATACACCAGGTTGCCAAATTGAACAATTATAACACAAATTTCATCAAAAAACTGATCTACAGACACAAAAGAAACAAAAACTTAAGGGACATTACTACGTTAAAAAAACTAGAAAACCTAAACACCAGATATGGCAAATTTATATTTCATCCAAAATACTTAAAAAAATTTGAAAAGATATTTAAGAGCTTTAACATAAAATTAGCCCCTCAGAACAAACACATCATCCGCAACTTACTAAACCACCCTCTAAAAAATAGCACACCGAAAACTCAATTATCAGGCATTTACCAAATGAGTTGCCAGGATTGTGACAAGATATACATTGGTAAGACCAAAAGGAATCTAGGAACAAGAATGAAAGAACACTTCAGAAATATTAAATTCAAACAAATGGACAAGTCGGCCGTAGCACATCACTTTTGGTATGAGAATCACAACATAAAACAAGAAATAGAACTGATCAAACAGGCAAAGAAACCTCTGGAACTACAGATTTGGGAAAACATATTTATTACGAAGAAACAGGACCTCTTGATGAATTTTGAAATTCCTCCGGTAGATGACGTCATCAAACTTAACAGGACATTAGATGGCAGCACGACACCAAGCCAGATGCAGACACCGGATGCATCATTAGTCAACCACAGAACTGACGATAGGGGAGAGGTCCCCAGAAACTAGTCTTCATCAAAAAACTTGTAAGTGGAGAAAAGTATATACAAGGTTGACTCACTTGCCTAACTTTAGTAACCTTTCCATATACTTCCTCGTATATGTAGACAACCATTATAATATGGGAGTTATATCGAAACATTTGCTAAGTTCACGTTTCTTCCGGGTTTACAAGTCATGTCTGCTAGGCTTTTGATGTCCTGCGGTGGACATCATCGTGGCGTGGTCTCTTCTTAACAAAGGTTCAGGAACAACGGAGGTGCTTGCTGATAGAAACTTAAGTTAATTTGATTTAGCTGTTTATTTCATCAAACGTCCTTATGTCTAAAATCATCTTGCAAATCTGTTATGATGGTTTTTTTCTAGGTAACTAATTATTCTGTTGTAATAAGTTTTTCTCGGAGTTTTGTAAAGGCTGATAACAATGATACTGGTCTGTAATTTTGTATAATGTGAACTGACCCTTTTTTGTGTAATGGCTTTCCTTTAGCAGTTTTAAGTTTCTCCAGAAATATTTCTGATTCAAGGGATTTATTACACACATGCATTAAAGGCTCTGCTACGTCCTCTACACATTCTTTTACTATATTATCAGGTATTTGATGTATTCCTGCTGAAAACTTATTTGTTAATCTCCTTGTTACTTTTATTAGTTCTTCATTGCTTATTGGGTGAATAAAGAAAGAAATTGTGCACCATTTTATTTTATTATTGTAGCTAAGTTGAACATTTTGTGTGCCATATTTCTTATCCAATATTTCATTTGCAATTTCAGTAAAGTGCTTATTAAATAGATCTGCCAGCTTAACTGGATCTTTTATGTTCTTACCATCACTGATCAGTTAAATTTGGAACCACAAGGTGGCCACAACACAACATGGTGGAAATCATAAAATTTAATATTAAATATATAATAAATTATTAGAAATTGACATCCTAACACGGCGAACTGTAGAACGTAAAATGGAATATAAAATTTTATTTCAAAGAACTTTTTCACTGTACGAGATAAAAAAGAATATAAACTTTTGTAAATAAAGTTCATACATAAATCTCAAAAAGTTGAGCAAAATGTACAATTACTGATGCCTGCACTGATCCACGTAATTAAACATACAAAAAACCCAAAATGAAAGTATATTTCTCCTGAAAGTCCACCCCCTGTGTGTATCAACACTGAAAACTGACATCCAATATTAAATATGGCAAAAATCTGTTTTACCTTTTGACTTTAGAATTCTTACCAATGTGACATTTATTTTGAAAGCAAAAGCTAAAAGAAATTTATTTTAATGCATATCTTAACAGCAATGAAGAATATATGTGTTTGGGGGAATTTAGTAACAGTGACATCAAAATTAATCTCAGAAACTATTTGTAGTTGGTTTATTAATACTCGTCACTTACTTGTTTATATTTATGAGAATATAAATATAAACAAGTGACGAGTATTAATAAACCAACTACAAATAGTTTCTGAGAGCAATGAAGCACTTAGGAATAAAATTATATTTTATTTAATCAAATTAAATGTTAAAGAATTATTAAAAACCACACACGAAGGACTCAAACTATAGCAATATACTTCCACTTATGTCACAGCTTTGGCTCGTATTAAATTGTGTAGAGCAAATGCTTTTACTTGGTATTAGCTCAGGATATAAACCTAGAGGTGCAAGTGTGAATGGCAACGTTCCACGTCCTTAAAATACAATATCCATTATTAAATTATAGATGAGTCATATTTATTACACATCAGCTTCACTTATGTACCTGTATTGAGGACATGTTTTGCGAACCATTGTTTGCATCATCAGCTCTAATGAGGTGTTCCAATACACTTAAATTTCTATATATCCATTGTTGCTGAAATTTGTACTTCCTCCAGCTTTAGACCAAGTATTTCAACATCTAATGAATTATGAAATGTAAAGTAAATACAGTAAGAGATCTCAATAAAAATTTTGATCTGAAACTATAGCCATATACTTCCACTTATGTCAAAGCTTTGGCTCGTATTAAATTGTGTATAGCAAATGCTTTTACTTGGTATTAGCTCAGGATATAAACCTAGAGGTGCAAGTGTGAATGGCAACGTTCCATGTCCTTAAAATACAATATCCATTATTAAATTATAGATGAGTCATATTTATTACACATCAGCTTCACTTATGTACCTGTATTGAGGACATGTTTTGCGAACCATTGTTTGCATCATCAGCTCTAATGAGGTGTTCCAATACACTTAAATTTCTATATATCCATTGTTGCTGAAATTTGTACTTCCTCCAGCTTTAGACCAAGTATTTCGACATCTAATGAATTATGAAATGTAAAGTAAATACAGTAAGAGAACTCAATAAAAATGTTGATCTGATTGCCATTCTCTTTAAAATATTGGGAAATAAACAGGTTCAAATAAATTACCCTGGCACACAAACAAAAATTCTTGCACTCTTTGAAAGTAAACAACTGCCGCTAGCTTGTAGTAGAGGACGCAGTTCTTAACAAATAATGAGATTGCCCAGACAAATTGCCTGATTCTTGTGAAATAACAGATAATATTCTAATGAAAACAACTTTAAATAATGACAAAGTATTACAAACTTAGTAACCACAACTCTACAACAATATAACTTAATTACAAAATAAAACATTACTTTCCTACAATGATAAAAGTTTTAGAACAAGATTCTGAACAGAATTTACAACCTTTTATATATACATGAGTAAGTATAAAGAAACATTGATCATACCTTCAACAATTGCACTTTAACATGCAGCTTTTCTTCTCTGAAGACGATTCTGCACAGAATAATGTGACAGTGTTGCCCTTCTTCTACTACACAAGGAGTAGTTTTGTCTGTACTGATCAAGGGCCAATTTCTCTTATAAGTTAACATACATACACGTTTAAGTATTTACGTATTTTAAATTGTTGAGGTATCTGAAATAGTTGTAGTACAATAACAAAACCAATAACAACAAACATTAAAAATAGACAACAACAATACTTTTGTTATGCAACATAAATGATTTCATTGCACACTGTGGACACAAAACATTTCTCATACAGTTGAAGATCAAGGACATAAGAGAAAAGATTAGAGATTTAAAACTATTTGTCTAATCAAGAACATTGCTTTACAAAGCTCTTCCGGCATGTCACATTTCCCCTCACTAATAACATTATTTTTAAAATGTGAAAAACTACACATTAGGGGGAAATGTCCATTGTTGTGGCCTACCAAGGGAGGATTCTAAGTAAAATGTAGTCACCCTGCCCTCTGCACTGTCGTGGCTCCTAGAGACGGCAGCCCTGTCTCCTCTCGCCTCATCCTTCCTCCTGGGGATGCTCCAAGTGGGAACATAGGTACAATAAATCAAGACTGGTCACAATGCCAAATGTCCTCCATAGTAAAAAAAAAAAAAGTGACTAGTCCTTATAAATGTCTTACTGATGGGTTTCCTCTCTCGTGAATCAAATTATGAATTTTCTACACATACAAAACAGTAAACCTCCATTCACAAAATATAACATTTGCACAAGTCAAATAATCATGTAAGTCTTAAATTTTCATGATGAGCATTATTAATTAAAGCTTCATGGGTGATCAGCCATGTCAAAGTTACTAATGCCAAGCTATCAGCCACTCCAACCTCCAGGAACTGAATGGAACAAAAAGGTGGAGGAAAAATGGGACTCCTTTAACAAATGAAGTGTCAGCCCTACCCACTGAAAAGCCTCCACCAGTGTATTGTTACACCGTATTAGGGAGTGAAATTGGGGCAGTACCACTGTTGCACCTGCAGACTTATGAGTTACAATATACTGGCCAGGTAGAAGCCCGGTCCAAGGTGACACAAGCGGCAGGATGCAAGCATGACTGAGGTTCTTGCATATTAAGAGTGGAATATAGAAGATGAGGCTGTTTGACATAGTGGAAGGCAAGATTGATTAGGTAATTAATTGTTGGTGTAAGTATTTTAAGGAGATTAATGGCGAGGATTTGTGGATAATAATGAGTGTATATATACCAGGTGTCATCTGCCCCTATTTAGTTTTTAATTTATGCAACAAGCTAAGCAACATAAGTGACCTATGCCTTTCTCGAATGCCTTGTGCAGAACAGATTATAGAGGAGGGGTAGGTAACTCAGTGCATAAGTGTTGTATGGGACAGAAATCAATCACTATGTATGTCAATTCCAAAATCATCATACCCAAGTACAGAGAGATGCAGTGATAATTTAGACAACTTTACAAACTTTTATTCATTAGTATACATTGACACACTGCTTTAAACACACCCCTGAAGGAACAATGTATCACATGCATCAGTTGACACTAACTTCGGAACACAAAATGTCAGATCTACACAGTGGGATAATTGGATTCAAATCTTCAGCCAACAAGTGTTTTGGTTGTACAGACATGTCGAAAAGTGCTAAGAATTACATCTTTTGTTTCTGTCACAAATTATGGCAGTTTTTAGCTTACTCAGTAATTTAATAGCAGTTGCAGTTTCTTTTGTTTGCTTTAAAACTACCATACCGAGCTCAAAACACAGTATGATGCTGAAAAAAGCGTGAAAAGATTTGAGGTGGGAGTCTGAGGTGTGCCGTTACATATTTGTATAGAAACCTCAGCTCGCAAGGTAATGTTGGCTAAATGGTATCATACCTTGCCACGCTGCCACTACAAGTTGGGTTCCAATCCTTTGTGTTCAGCTGAGAAATTTTATTACCCTTTGTTTTACTTTCTTGTGGACTATAATTTGATATTATGATACAAATAACATTTTTATAACATGGTCTTTTTAATACAATTTTGAGTCAAACTAATACTCAATGCTCCATTTATTCCTAGTATTTACCTAGAACGCGTTTCGTTAGGATCTTCCTAACATCATCAGCTGTTGTCGACTAATGGATGCCGGTTCAGTGAACTCCTCAGAGGTGATAGGTGCGTCTCTGTCGTATCTTGATGCAATAAATGGAGCATTGAGTATTAGTTCGACTCAAAATTGTTTTAATTTTGTGCTTCATTGTATCATAGTCCTTAAACAACGGAATGGTCTTTTTACTTTGGGTCATTCCTCCGGCATTCCAAAACAGCACTGAAAAGTGCTCTTCTTTTGTATTGGAAAGCATGCCTGCGTTGTAGTCCATTTAGCATTATTCAGGAAACACCACGTGGAGGCGGACAAATGTAATGGTCTCAAAAGTGGGAACCTACAGGCTTTATATTGGGAAGCTAGGGGGAAAATGATGCAAATCAACTAATCCCCAGTGCCATTAGTCAACAACAACAACATTTTTATAACATTATATGTGTTTATAAAATACAATAATCACCATGCTTTCCACTAGCATATAACTATAAATTTATAGTTCGTAATAGCTATTTTATTATACTCGGTATTATGCTTGACCCATTCAACCAAGTTTCAAACACTTTGCAAACGCAAAGTGGCTTTAGCTACTTGTGCCTGCGTCACGGATCTCCTGGTTTCCGTCCAGTCGCTCTAACCCATTGAGCTATTATGGCCAATGTGCCATCCTGACATCAAATTCTCCATCTGACTCGTATATTTCCCCGGTAAACCACTACGGGCTCTCGCATCCAGATCTGTGGTTCAAATCCCAGCAATGGCAATGAATTTTTCAGGTTGGCTCTATCTATCAAAAACCTGAGCCTATATACGGCTAGTGTGAAGAAGTGATTAATTTCCATCAATTAACTAAAATAATAAGAGTTAAAGGATGAAGCCTGGGACTCAAGTACTTACGATAGTAAGTCGCCACAAACGGTGTATCTCGGATGCGAGAGCCCCTAGTGGTTTACCGAGGAAATATATGAGTCAAATGGAGAATTTGATGTCAGGACGGCACGTTGGCCATGGTAGCTCAAGGGGTTAGAGCAACTGGACGGAAAACAGGAGATCCGTGGTTCAAATCCAAAGCCATGGCACTGAATTTTTCATGTTGACTATCTATCTATGTAGGTATTCAGTATTTGAAACCTTTCAAATACTGTCGATGGTCATTTTAAACATTTACTGCGTTGATGAAATCCACACTTTAACAATTTATTTTTCTGTTTAACCGATAAGTTAACAGTTTCACAACTCCTTTGTCAGTAGAAGAAGTGAAACAAGATTTAAAATTAAACATTTAATGATCCTAAAAATTGAAAGCTAACTATGTAATATGGTTTACAGCAGCAGATACGGTACAGATTATAAATGGTCACAAAGCTAAGCATGATCCCTAATTATTGGTTTGTCATTCTTTTGTCTTTGGCTCACAAGAGAACCAATAGAAACAATAAACAATTTTGTTGCTTATTTTGTTTATTGTTTGTTTGTATTATAGTAACTAAAATACAGACAATAAAGAGAAAGGAAAAAAAAAAAAAGAAAAAAAAAGAATTCCAAAACAGTGTGACATCGTTTCAAACCTAGCCTTTGCAGTACCATATACCCCCAGCTAACCAACTCAACCAGCTGCCATGTATTCTCTGCCGCCTATTGGAAAAGCATTCATTTATCGTGTTAATATTAAATGCATGAAAAGTCATTGTTTAAGCTTTTCGTTGCTTCTTGATCCTCATTCAGGGCTGTAAGTATTAATGCTGGGTGCATGTAGTACCGAATAAAAGGGCAGAGCTGCAATAATAGCTTTTGTGCTAAAAGGGTCAATGTTTCCACATTAGACTATATACTGCGGGTTGCATACATAAGAATACATAGGAACAGCTGACTCACCTGGTATATGGAGACAGTTGGCCAGTACATTCAATTCCTGAAGAAGGCCATGGAGCTTCAGATGGCCAAAAGCTCGACATTAGTAACTTTGACAGTGAACTTTAATCAAGTAATTATGCCTTTCCACTCACGGCAAATGATTCACAATGGTGACATGTGTGGCTGTTCAACTTCATGAATAAAGCTGTGTAATTTCAAAGACTGCAACTGTGTGTAACTCTTATGACAAATTTTGCAAGGATATGGCTTCTCACTATGGATAAGTTTATGCCTTTTCAAACTTGACAATACAGTAAAGGTCTTATTACACATGTCACATTTGTGAGGTTTTTTGCCGTCATGTATTAAACTGTGCAGTTTCAAAGATGACAACTGAGTGAAGGTCTTGTCACACATTTCACATTTGTGACATTGTCTACCTTCATGTATCAAATTATGTCTCTTCAACTGTGACAACTGAGTAAAGCTTCTATCACAAATGTAACATTTGTGAGGTCGTTTACCTTCATGTATCAAATTATGTAACTTTAAATCTGACAATCTAGTAAACCTTTTTTGGCAAACTCTACACCTGTGAGGCTTTTTACCTTCATGTATTAAATTGTGACTTTTCAAATTACACAAATAGGTAAAGCTTTTATCACAAACTTTACATTTGTGAAGTTTTTTACCTTCATGTATCAAAATATGGCTTTTCAAATTTGAGATCTGAGTGAAACTTTTTCCACAAGTTTGACATTTGTGAGGTTTTATACCTTGATGTATCAGGAAATGGCTTTTCAAATTTGAGAAGTTAGTGAAGCTTCTTTCACAAATCTCACATTTGTAAGGTATTTTACCCACATGTATCATATTATACAATTTCTAACACTTTTTAGCCCTCCTGTAACTAACAGAACTCTTGTCAGAATAGCTCAATTGTGTTACTTTTCACTCTCATAAATTAATAAAGTTTCATTCCATGACATTTACCAGATAATCTGAGTGAACATGTTGTTCTACAGGTGATCTGTACTTTCTAAACTTTCTCGTTAAGAACAATCCTTTTCATAACTGAAGATTGTAACTTCAGCAGACAGCAATGTTAAATCACCACTGCAAACACCAGAAACTGCTTCCAAGCATAATCTGAAATGTTAAATAACCCAACTGTAGTTATACATTTTTCAATGTTAGTGTAATTTACACTAGAATCCAAAAGTTAAGCATAATTTTTAAAACAGAGAGCTAAAAGGGAAAATGGTGGGCAAGTGCCTTTAAACATTATCACATTAGAACAGAATACTTATTTCTCATCTTTCTTCATACATAAATATATTCATTAATACATTACCATTAACAACATTCCTAGCGCATAATAAACTTTCTTTCTCTTCCTACCTGTCTGTCTTAAATTTTGGTCTCAAAACACCCAACCCCTTGTTTTCCATCTCAGTGAAGGTTGCACCTTCCGACTAATGCTATACCAGAACAATGACCTTTACTGACAAAATGACGGTGGTTCCGTGTATTGATGACCCTCAGCTCTCTTGTATATCTTGTTCCCATTTCTCTAACCTTACTTGCTGATTATTCTTAATCTGTAACCAGTAAGGTGCAGTATTTGTAACACAAATGTTATGGTGGGGTCAGGAGGACCCCATTTCATTTTTAAATTATGGGGGATGAGGGATGATAAATCGTAATAAACTAAACATAAATGTCATATTCAGTTATATACAGAGATTAATTAGGTATAAACTACATTGTAAGCCTCTGCTTGCAAGTCTACAGGATCCTTTTTACCATATATGTAACATTAATTAGTGAATGATGATAGTTTTAAGAATCAGCTATTTTGAATCAAATTTCAGCTTTACTCTAGAAACAAAGTTTGAAGTATGAAATTAAAGATGAATAGTAACTAATGAAAGCGTTTAAAATGAAATGGATATAGCAACTGGACAAGGCCACAGCAGGTGTTTACAAGCAATCCTCACAAATATCTTTTGTGCACTTGCTACATATTAGTGTACTGCAAGTTACACAACATACTTTTGTTTTAGGACACTTTGCACATCTAACCCGTTTTGTTATGACTCCTAATTGCTTGGGGATTTCGCATCTGAGTATCCTGGCAATATTATTTCTTAACCCTCAAGGGAGGTGTGGAATACTCATCCTTCTCTCTAGAAGCGGTTCAACTAGCTGACATGTCCGAGACTTGGTGAACCCGAAACACCATTTTGTATGGTTTTCCGTTAATGATGAATGTATTACAAAAGCATTCAGCATGGAAATGTTCAGCATTGTGTAGAAAATAGCAAGAGGCCACCTTCTACAGTGTCTATTGGTCGCGTAAACAGTGCATTTTTCATCAAGTGCATCTATTCCTCCTTTTGTGGCATTGTAGTTATCTCAGTACTGAATTACCACTTCTTCTTCATCCCCATTTTGTAATTCAGCTTCTAGCTCTGAATCACTGTCAAGCACACTTTCATAGTCTGGGTCATAATCAAAATCACTAAGTCACTCTCTAACTCATTTGCAATGGATAACATCCATTCCTCAAACTGTGTGTCATCAGCTTTCATTTGCTTCTGTGAATTTGACGCCATCTCTCTGTAATAACATACCATGCAATGTAATGTATTTTGTTTGCATAAGCTGTTGACATTTCTTCCTAAAACATACCGCCATACGATATGATATATTTACATTATCAGTATGTGGGGTCAGCCTGACCCCGCTAGGAAGAAAAACAACTGCTAATGATGTGTACACACAACCTCAACACTCAACAACTCAAAGCATACTGCCTGAAAGGTACTGAGAGCCACAGCGCCACACTGTGAAGAAAATAGGTTTCACATGGTAAACAATTTTAACTGGGGTCCTCCTGATCCCACCATACCGGTTATGGGTTAACCATTGCTCTCTGACTTTCCCCAAGTAATCACCTATATTTCTTACATTATTTTCTCCTTTGACAGATAACATTTTCCTGATTAGTAATACCTCCCCCCCCCCTTAAAACTGTTCCATTTTTGTTGTCAAATTTGTTCTCTCCATACCTTTGTTTACAATACAGTAAACTACGCTAGTCTGCATCACCTCCACACATTGGGCATTTTCCTACAGCCTGCCTTACCACGTAAACTGACGAAACCTATTGCTTCTTGTCAGCTTAATGATGAATAAAGGATAATGATTATGTCTAATATTTTTCAAATTTCTAACTCCTATTCTTGCCCAAGCAAATTCTTCTCACCCTAGCTTATTAAACAGATCTATGTACTTTTCCCTCCACAAAATTGTTTTTATTTCCCTATATATCCTCAACAAACTTTATTCCCTTGTGCTAGCAAACATAATTTGACTATTAATATCTTCTAATCGTACTTCTTTCCAAAAGCCTCTACAATAATACTCCCATTCCTCCAAGTAAGTCCCATACCTATCTGTCCCATCAATTCCCTTACTTTTTTGTGTCCAAAACCCTTACAATTTGCTTCTCATTTGCATAAGAAAACATTCCTTAATAATATTGCTTTCCTACAAATTGGCTACTCTGTATAAATATTTCACTACCCTTAAGATAATTTTGACCCTCATTGAAGGTCTTCCCAACTCCAGTTCTGATGATGATGATGATGATGATGATGATGATGGTGGTGGTGGTGGTGGTGGTGGTGGTGGTGGTGGTGGTGGTGGTGGTGGTGGTGGTGGTGGTGGTGGTGGTGGTGGTGTTTTAAGGGCACTCAACTGCTGGGTCATCAGTGCCCAAACTCCAGTTCTGCTGCCCTATTAGATGATACTAACGACAGGTTTGGGATATGTTTATAGAATCTGTACAGGTTTGTGAATGTACTAAATCTCCAAAACACATTTTGCATTGTTATAATTCTAAAAATTCATCAACAGTATAAAAGCAGTAAGCATGCCAAAACTTTTTACCTTGTTCTTAAATTGTTTTAATAATCTGGCTTCTTTAAATGAATTTGGGAGTTTGTTATACCGCATTTAAGTTAAAACGTTAACCCATGGTGCAGCAGCCCCTACTGGGTCAAGCCTGCCAACCTGACTGCTGTCCTTACGCCCACACACACAAGGTAGACATGGGCAATCATTCAAGCGATATGGGGAGGAGATGTGGTCAGCATCTCGGCACCCCCTGCTAGACCAAGGTTTACAGCATTATCCTTTTGTAATTAAAGCTTCCTTCATAAAGAGTCGTCTGGTGAGGTTAAATTATCAGTTTATCCTTGTTACGACTGTAGTGGTAATGTACATCAGCATGGACGTATAATAACAGAGGCAGACATAAATATTCAGATGCAGTTATCAGTATCAAGAATGTGATTACAATGAACATGAATAAAACATACTGAACTATGAACTGAAGCATTATGTTTCATTCTTTAATATAAAGAAATATATACATGAAAATAAACTTAAATACTCACATCCCAATACCTGTAATAAATAAATACATTCATTCAAATTTTGATACAATTTATAATTCTCAAATGCAACATAATCATGGAACAAGAAACAAAAATAATCTGAAACCCCCATGCACAGATTAACACTCTATGAAAAAAGTCCACAATATGCAGGAATAAAAATATGTAATACATAACCTGTAAGAATCCGTAAAATGAAAAACCTCAAATGCTTTAAAAAAGCAATAAAAAACCTACTAATGGACAACGTGTATTACTCAAATACTGAATATATGGATGATAAAATTGAATTATAATAAAATGTTTTGTCATTCTGTAATTATTTAAACTCTAATAAAATCTGACAATATTATTCCAAGGGCATTGTCATAATTATAACAATACTTGTATTTACTATATCACATATGTAAAATGTTGTATTTATTGTTAATTTAAATTTTGTACACTTGACGAGTCACCTGTTTACAGAGTTTTTACTTACTATTTGTAAGCATATGTGACAATGCATATTTTTATCTTATCTTACTCATTCTAAAGAAATGAATAGAAAGAAACTTAACTTGAACTGGACAAAGTATTCAGATTTGAATACTCCATCATTAGACCTTTCCGCAACATTTGATGGCCTTCTAAGCATTGACCGCACAGCTTTATTGTCACGTGTTACTCCACTCCTCTAAGAGCATTTCCTCCAGCTAGCTTTTACTTGTCTTATGTTTTCATTCAACTTGTTCTTCTAGCTCATTCCAAACATTTTCAATAGGTTGAGATCTGGAGATTGTGTTAGTGTACGCAGATGTGGAACATAGTACAGAAGCCATAATCTAACTACTTCTACATGTACTTGGGGTCATGATCTTGCTGGAAATAAAAATGTCCCTGCAATCCTAATTTCTAGGCACTGTGCTCCAAATGTTCTTTAAGTATACATAACTAAGCATATTTATTCATGGTATCGTCTTTAAAAACAAGATCCCCTAAACCTGCAGATGTCATGCTTTCCCACACCACCAACAAATTATACATAATGTTGATTATACTGTATTATAACAGCCAAATCCTGTGTAACTATTGAACATGCAAATTTTCAAACATTTATGATGCAACTTTAAGTGAGTAAAACGAAATATCAATAATAATCGCCAACTACTCCGCATTAATGTGTACACCTACCTTGATATCACTAATGTAAATTTTTCTGGTTTTAGTAACCATACACCACATTGAGCCGTACTATTGTTAAGTCATACAGAACAAGCTCCCATATACGTATCTTTAAAATCCTAGACATCAAATCAGAAAATTCCTCTAAACTGCGTTCTTGACATGAAAACGATACAAACGACTCTGCGCACCTTAAATGTCATCTAACCTCGGTAGTTTGTATTTTCACCTTCTTCCTTCCCTAAATTGCCTTTCCTTCACCACTTCTCTTCGGTAGCTGCCAGTCATTACAACGATAGCAATTTAATTACAGAACACACACATTGAACGAGGGTCAGGGGTAAAGATTGCACCATGAAGTGACTTAAGAAGGAATGAAACAAAAAATCCCACTTCCAAATGCCATTTGTATGTGGTATCTACAATAGCTGTATTTGTCACAGCTGTTTCTATGGCCTCTTAATTTCGTTCGCACGATTAATCTTACAGTCCTTTTACCGGTTCATCCAATAATATGTACGATACAATGCAAGTGTATGCCAGCAACACAATTGCTTGGTCAATCTTTTTGTGTTATTCGGTGCTTAGACTGTTATCGTCTGCTACGGAATCGTATCCCGGGGGGTTGTTGCCAGCTGCAGAACGCTGAAATACGCTGAGACAGTGCAATGTAAGCATGTTATTTTTGTTCTATGTCGTCTTCATCATTCACTTAAAGGCGCATTATATATGTTTGAAACTTAGCGTTAGTTATTTCAATGATTTTAGGTATAACGGATCAAGAAAACATATTGAATTTTGGTAGTAACTTTTAAATGGATCAATAAAAGTTAACCTGCAGACAGACGGCGAAGATTTAGGTTTCATAAATTTTGCGTTTTTTATGCATCTTGTAACAACACATGGCAATTACATAAACACTATTTTCAAATGAATATTTTTGATTTTATGAGAAAATCTGACATGTTAGAGAAAAATGGACAGCATCATTTAATTTAGCACACCGAAATTAAAAACACCTTGCACATCGCAAACCGGCGAAGAAGTTATATTTTGCAATTATTAATGTAAGAATCTGTGTAATCTATTACTTTTAGTGAGTCGTTTATGCAATTTAGAGTTTATTAAAGGCTGTTATGTTGATATTTTCGACACGTAAGAATACAACGCTATACCTCGATCACACCTCGATTAAGTGAAGGGTGGATTCGAATCTTTTTAGGAATCCAATACACTATATTTGAGTAAAATATGAACTGAATCTTTCCTGGCGGCGTATATGTTCTAGACGTTCTCGGGCTTCGAGCAAGGTAAGCAGATGTTGGGACATCCACGTTTCGGGAGCGTGCATCTTTCCCATCATCAGGATGTTGATGATGGGAGAGATGCACGCTCCCGAAACGTCGGTCTCAACATTCCGCATGAAAACCCGATACGACAGGCAAGCCAACAGCCAAGGGTTCCAGCAAGGTGACTTGGTCTAGTTGTACCGCCCTACCCGGACCAAGGGACGCTCCCCGAAGCTTCAGCAACCATGGCAAGGATCGTACCGTGTGGTGAAGAGGATTAACGACGTGGTCTACCGCATCCAGAAGGTGCCCCGAGGAAAGATGTTGGTGGTACACCTGGATCGCCTGGCCCGCTACGATGGTGCTGTTCGGGACGAACAGCCTTTAGGAGGGAGCAGTGTTACCCAAGCGGCAAGCTCTACGGTGCCGATCAATAAATGCAGGAGAGACAGAGTGGAGGGAGGGGAGACCACGGGGGTGGCTGAGTCTTCGTTTCCCCCTCCTCCTGCCGCCCGAAGGAGGGCGAAGCATCGAGAATGTTTTCCCCCTCCATAAAAAGGAATTCTCGAGAAACTTCGGGCCGCCGATCAAAACAGGAGAGGCGACCGTCAGTTGAGTTGAGTCGTGGCGAGCAGTGTGTAAGGAGCGCCCAGTGTACGTGGACAGACGAACGGGCGAAATTGTAATTACGAAATTCTATGTAATTGTGACATTGGAATAAGGTGGAAATAAAGAACATTTTTGAGTGGTGTAATCGGACTTTTATTTCACGAGTCACAATATTATTATATTTTGGCATTTACTCTTATACATGTTTTTTTTTTTTTTTGTTGTAATTTCTGTATTTTAATTTTGTACTTAAATTTTGTAAATATTTTTGTTTTGACGTGTCCACAATCTTGTATGGAGATTTAAAGGACAAATAAATTGATTGATCGATTGGTGGTATCCTGGAGAAAACCTGCACCAGCGTCGTGTTGTCCACCACCAATGTCACATGCGGTCGCTTGGGATGCTACCCGGGCTGCCTTGGTGAGAGTCGAACGGTTAAACCACTTGGCCACAGCATGGCTAATTAATAAATAATCAATAATAATAATAATAATAATAATAATAATAATAATAATAATAATAATAATAATAATAATAATAATAATAATAATAATAATAAATAATAGTAAAAAATAACCATCCATGGTGTAACAGCTCACAAGCGAGCCAGCCAAACTGCTGGCCTCACCCTAAATTCTTAAGGCAGATACAGGGAGGAGGTACTTCCAGCCAGAAAGTTGGCTTCCTTGACCTGGATTTGCTATCAAACTCATCATGTTGCTCAGTGGGCACCTATACCAGGGACTTAAAATTTCCAAGGGTGGGATCGAACCCGAGAACCAAAGCATAATGCTCTAGCAGGACAGGACTCACTGTCAATCAAGAACAGTTATCTCAAATGATGCACAGACAATATAACTACAATTGAGCACACTCAAATGTTATTAAAGCATTTATTGGGGCTTATGTGTTTTTAATAATGATACACCTGTGTTCTAAATGACAATGAGTACACATAATTTATAACAAACTGTATTATTTGCTTTCCTTGCAATCTTATTGGATGTTTTAGAGTTTCTTAAGAGCACTATAATGATTTAACAATCTACACACTTCACTCAAAGATATCATAATTTAGTTTTTGTTTTTTAGATGTTATAAGCACACATGCACAGAATAAGTAGGTAAGCAACATTTTAACATCAACCATGTCTTTGATTTGCAGTGAATATAAAATCCTGTTGTACTGCAGAGCTATGCATGACAGACTTATGTGATCCCTAAAATTATTTTTTTTATTTTTTCCTGATTTTTTGGTAACAACCTATTTCTTCTCACATTTGCTATAATAGGTGAGCAGTTTACGAAAAATTTCCCACTCGGGCGGGACAGAAGGTGCAGTTTAAGTTTCGTTCAACACCATTATACTGGATAAAAAAAGTTTACAACAGTTTTCTAAAAGATCAGCATCAACATGAACACAACACAAGAAGAAAAACAGACACCAAATATCCAAATAAATTGCTTAAAAAATTTAGGAAAATACAAAACCAAAATCTCTTCAGAAAGTTCATTAAAGGTAAAAACTATTTATAGTCGGTTTATTGACACTTGGCACTTACTTTTTTATATTATTGAGGGACTAGTTTCAAAGTCCATTGCCTCAATAATTTAAAAAAAAATGCCGAGTGTCAATAAATTGACTACAAATAGTTTTTATGATTAATTCTGACGTCACTGTTACTAAATTCCTCCAAACACACATAGTTCATTAAAAGTTTACTTGCCAATAAGGTGTACTATTCAATCGTGGAATACATGAATGATGAACTGTGATCTTAGTGTACCTTAGTGTATAATTTTAGGAAATGTATATATTATACATACTTGATATAGCTTTGCTTTACTATAGTAAATATTGTAGTCTTTGTTTCTAGTTTCTTGATATTTTGATATTTATTTATCTCCAACTGTAAAGTATTTTACATGGATCGTCAATTTGTATATACATAAAATAAATACAATAATATTTACAAACATGTTTATAAAGTTGAGAAGTGTAAATAGCATATTCTACCTCATCTGTTTATATTCTTCCACGGAGTAAAATACTTTCTGTAATAAATAAGTTTTGACAGCCTTTAGTTTTGTTTTCCCGTTTGTTATCTGTTTGATTTCAGCCGGTAGGTGGTTATACAAATCTTTGATGCTATTTTCTATGCTTTTATTATTTAGGATACCAGTAAGTATGTTTCTAAAATAATTTTCTTTTGTTCAGGTGTTATGTTTATGGATGTTACTATTTTTGTTTTGATCATAACTTTTTAATGTAAGTTTGATACATTTATATATATATATATATATATATATATATATATATATATATATATATAATGAAGGTAATGTTAAAATATTTAGTTGTTTAAATGCATTTCTACATGTGTCTCTTTTCTGTATTCCTGCCATCAAACGTATTGCTCTTTTTTGCAATCTAAATAGTCTTAAAGCTAAAATGTTTTGTACTGTGCCCCATAATACAATCCCATAGCTCAAGTGAGAGTGAATGAATGCACAGTATGTTTGTTTAATACATTTTTTATCTATTATTTGTATTGTTTGTTTTAAGATATATATACCTGAATTAACTTTTTTTATTACTTTTTGAACATGTCCATTCCATTTCAATCTGTTGTCTATTACTAATCCTAAGAATTTTGTTGCATTTACCTGTTGAATTTCTTTGTTTCCTATTGTTAACTTTATATTTGTCTGTTTTTTGTTATTAAGACTAATTTGTATCCACTCTGTTTTGTTTGTGTTTAATATCATGCCTAAGTTTTCTAAATGTCTGTTTACTTTTACTAGTAGAGTATTTGCCCTATTTTGTACTTCTATTTCTGTTTTTCCTATTACTAAAATCGTGGTGTCATCTGCATAGCCTATAGCTATTCCCTCTGCTTCTTTTATTACTTGAAATAAGCTGTTTATATACAGTAGGAATAAATATGGTCCTAATTTTGAGCCTTGGGGCACTCTATGTGTTACTTTTTTGAATGATGATCGAAATTTCATTAACTTTCCATTTGAATCATGCATTATTTCCATGCATTGTTCTCTATTTTGTAGATAGGAGCCAAGCCATAGTAGTGGTATGCTTCTGATTCCACAGTTTTCCAATTTTGACATTAAGATTTCTATGTTAACGCAGTCGAAGGTCTTGGAAAGATCAAGGAAAATAGCGACTACATATTCATTTCCATTTAGGGCATTTATAATAATGTCATTTCCTCTGCAAATTGCTTCTACTGTAGACTTTTTCTTTTGAAACCCAAACTGAAATTCTGATAAAATTTGAAATTTTTTGCAAAAGCTTTGTAACTGTGTTAGAAATAATCCTTCTACTATTTTAGAGAAAGTTGAGTATAAAGATATTGGTCTATAATTTTCGATTATTAATTTTGAGTTTTTTTTTTCTTATAAATTGGTCTGACCACAACTTGTTTTTTATTTCTTTGGGAATATTCCAGAACTAAAAGATTGATTGGTTAAGTGAGTAAGTACATCTGTAATTTCGTATTTGCAATATTTAATCATTTCATTTGTAAATTCATCCAGTCCACTGGATCTTTGCATTTTAATGCATTTATCTGTGAAATAACTTGACCCTCGTTACTTTTACTAAGCACCATTGAATTACATACTTTCTTTTCCTTTATTGGTACATACTGAGTTTGTTTTATTCCTAATTTTTTTTACAATATTTATATAGTGTTCATTGAAGTGATTTGCTATTTTTATGGGATCTTGTATCACTTGGTTGTTTACTTCAATGAACATATTTCCCTGCCATTTTTGTTGATTTTCCTTACGTGTTGAATTTACAATGTTCCATGTAGCTTTAATTTTATTTTCTGCATTTTTTATTAATTTTGCATTATGTAACCTTTTTGCTTCTCTTATTACATTATTTAAAATTTTATTGTATTTTTCTATGTAATTATAGGATTTAGCATCAATATTTGGGTGCTTTAGAGTGTTAAGAAATTGCATACGCTTTTTGGAGATGTCTATACCTTTAGAGGCCCAAGTGTTTACGTTTTGGTTTTTTAATTTTACTTTGCGAAATGGTACTTGTGCGTCCAAACAATTTCTTGAAATAGTATAAAAGTGGTCAAATGTATAGTTTATGCCTTTTTCGCTGTGTATATCCACCCATTTTATTGCTTGTAGATTTTTTCTTAGAGCTTCTAGTGTAATTTTATTTACTATCCTTTTAGTTTCTATTTTATTATTTGCTTCCTTTTTTTTTGTTTACCTAGCATTTTAGTTTCGATTAGTTGACCATAATGATCACTAATTCCCATTTTCACAATTTTGCTACACAACTCTTCTGGCTTTAAATTTGTGTATACGTGATCGACACAGGTTGAGGAATGATTGGTTACCCTTGTGGGTTCTGTTTTAATTAATGTTAAATTGCTTCTTTCTAGTACTTCTAGTAACAGACGTTTCTTTTTACTTACTATAAGTACATCTATATTGATGTCCCCGAGCACAATTATATGTTTGTTTTTTGCTATGCTATATAAACAGTCTTCTAAAGTTTTAAAGAAATCTTTTTTGTTTGCAATTGGTGGACTAAACACCCCTAATATTATAAAGTTTTTCTTTTCTAACTTAACCTCAATTGCGGCTAACTCACAACACATTTCTACACTATATTTTTTGCAGTCAATTTCTTTATATTTTAGTCCATTTCGAACATAAATTGCAACTCCGCCACTTTTATGTTCTGCTCTGCAAAAACTGGTACCTAAAGTATAATTTTCATAACTATTTACATTTATTTCTTCCGTGTTCAGAAAAAATTATTACATCTAATTGCATAGTTAGTATATGTTGTTCAATTAATGCCCTTTTGTTTGCAATTCTTTGAATATTCTGATGAAGTATTTTAAAATATTTTTGTTTTAACTTACTTTTTGTTACTGTGTGTTTTTTATAATTAAAATGATTTTGTAAATTTAGGTTAGTACTAACCTGTACCTTATCTCCTTGTACTTGTGTACCTATTTCACTTGTATTTAATATGCTATTTACACTTCTCTTGCTTAGTTTCCCTGAACTTTACATAGGTTAATTACATTTTTCGTTATTCTTCCTAGCTTAGAAGAACCTTTTCTGTTTAAATGCAGCCCGTCTCTTCCAATACAATCACTTCCAATCTGCTTGTCTATGTCTACAAAAGCACACTTCAGTTGTTCACACATCCAACGAAGATTTTGATTTACACTATTTGTAAAGTTAAAATTTATATCCCTCCTTTTGATTACGCCATTTATAATAATTAATGTTTTAGGGTACATATGCTTAATACACTTAGAGTCACTATATAAATCTCACATAACTTCTTCGGAGCAGGTGGCTTGTTTGAGGTCATTTGTACCCACGTGTAAGTATATAACTTCGGGATTTTTTTGAATACCTGCCCTTTTTTGGTCTATTTGGTCTTCTAGTTGATTGGTCCTAATACCTCTAAACACTTTCACTTCTGCTGTTCCCCGTAAATCCACGTGTTTAATTATGGAATCGCCCATCACAACCACATCTTGTTTTAACGACACTTTCACTTCGTTTTTAATTTCTTCTCATTTGTTCCATCTGTACCTTGATGCTTTTTCTTTTGCATTCGTTCCATCTCTAACCACTGAAGTTTCCTGATTTGTATCTTCTAACTCTTCTAAATAGCTGAAGCGATTTTTTGTTTGTACCGTTTGTTTTGGTGTAGCTTCACACGGCGTTGCTTTCTGTCTCGATGTTGCACTCTCCCAGATTATGCTTTCCTTTTCTTTAATCTTGTTTTCCAAATCTACTTTTTCTTCTTTTAGTTGTAGGATTTGTTTTTTTGCTTCCTGTAGATCCCTTGTAAGGATCGTAATTATCAGCTGCAGTGATGATATGTTTTCTTCAGCTGCGTCCACATGTCTCGTTTCATGCTTCATCTGCTGATCCCAGTATTTTGTTGATTTTTGTCTCTCCAGTGTGTTTTCCACCGTATCTTCACTTCTGCAGGCACATTTGCAGTTTTTGCTTTTGTTGTAATCACCATATTGCGTATTTTTGAATATTATTTTGGTTTATTACTCCAAAATTACGGAGCTTCATTTTATAGTGCTGCTGTTGTTCCTTAAAATCTTGCGCCAACAGCTTATGAGCATCGCTCAACTATGTGCAGTAAGTGTAACGTGACGAATAAAGTATAGTATTGTATTGGAAGGGATAATGGATAGGAATAAATATTTATAATGGATAAATTTTTGTTTATGAACATGGAAACCCTTTTAAGAAATTTTATTTTATAGCAAAATGACCATGCAAGGACAAGAAACAATGCCATCTTTCTGCTACTAGGCTATTATTTCCACTGCAACTACTCTTTGTCCTCCTTTCACAATTCCTGTACTCCCTCTTTTAAAGAACATCCCCCGTCTATGCTTTGAGACTTATGCACTCAATTCCTCACATAGAGAACTATCACTATGCTCACATCTGTATGCACTTGAGAGTTTGATGGCATCATCTTTGCCCTATGTGGGCCTGTGTGTGAAGTATAGCTGAAAATACCTGAAAATGAGTCCAGAATACGTAGGAACATATAGGTATAACACAGCATTGTACGGGAAGGAATGTTTATCTCTGAAAGGACTTGCGGCACTTTCCAAGCCACAGTTTTGGATGTTGTGGTTCTACTACGCAGCAGATTTTTGGTGTTTGTTGTTGTTGTTTTGTAATTTACGTCCTCCAACGTTAAGTCATATCGGACGATGAATGGAATGGTTGAAATGATGCTCAAATGAGCCCAGGGTCCATAGAGCTTAGAGTTACCCGACATGCATCTTTCAGGATAAGGGAAAACCCCGGTAAAAACCTTATCCAGGTAACTCACCCTGACCGAGATTCGAACTCGGGACCTCTTGAACGTGAGGCAGACACTCTACCACCACGCTACCGAGGTGGGCAGATTTTTGGTGTACATGGTTTATATGCGGCAGACATTATACCATCAAATTTTCAGGTTCATAGTGGTGTGAATACAGTGATAGTACCTTGGCTAGGTTTTGAGGCTCAGGGCCCAGGATGCCAAAATGAGTCAACACTGTATATTCAAGTTTCTAGTATGTATAATACTTACGCAAACTAATAAATAAACATGGCTTTTGTAGATGATGCAACTTCGGTATGCTAAATAATTTGTTTGAAAGTAAGAAAATTCATATAAATTTTGGAATATATATATATATATATATATATATATATATATATATGCAGACATTAAGGCAACAAAATCACAAACTAGTGTAGTAATATGCTGCCTCTAGGAATATATAAACCAACTTAACAAACCATCTGCCCATCACAGAAACTAGCAATACTGTTAGCGATGAACTTAAAACAACCAATTAATGTGAAGTTGACAACAGAGTACCCATACTTCCATTAAGTCCCTGCATGTAAAGCAGAAGCTTAGAAGCAAGTTAAATCCAGCTCAGTGGGAGTTGTGGGAGGTGTGTCATAGAGGAAGCTCTGTGATGACATCCAAATCATCAATATAATTTTGAGTCAAACTAGTACTCAATGCTCCTATATTGCTAGTGTTTACCTAGAACATGTTTTGTTAGGATCTTCGTAACATCCTCAGCAAATGTCAACTATTGAATGTTGATTGCACGTTCTAGGTAAACACTAGCAACATATGGGGCATTGAGTACTAGTTCGACTCAAAATTATATCAAGTTTGTGCTCATTGTATCATAGTCCTTAATCATATGAATATCCAAATCATTAAATTGTAGATGAGTCGTATTTATTACACATCAGCTTCACTTACGTACCATATTGAGGACATGTTTCGTGAACTGCTGCCTCTAGGAATATATAAAGCAACTTAGCAAACCATCTGCCCATCACAGAAACTAGCAATATTGTTAGCTATGAACTTAAAAAAACCAACTGATGTTAAGTTGACAATAAAGTAGCTGTACTTCCATTAAGTCCCTGCATGTAAAGTAACTTAGCTTAGAAGCAAGTTCGCGAAACATCTCCTCAATATAGGTATGTAAGTGAAGCTAAGTTGTAATAAATACGACTCATCTAAATTTAATAATTGTTTCACTTCAATGTGGTGTTCTAATACAGTTAAATTTCGATATATCCAAATCATTGTCTGCTTTGCTTGTGTAAGTAACAATAACAATCTCATGTGATAATTTGTGTTCATGCCACAATTTATGTATCTATTTATTTTTTTTTTTTTTAAAGGAAGCAAGTGTAATGACTCTTTATTGCTCTTTATAACAAGTACAATAGTATACACAATTGAAAACTTGTTTAAGAACATAGTCCAGTTAAAAATAAAGACAATCAATACAATTACAAGTAATAACAGTTAAAGTGCTAAAATAATACATAAAGATGATTGTAATACAAATACATAGATAAAAAGTTACTATAGGTCAATTACAATATCATTATCATTCAGAAATTCTTCCACGTCATAGTAAGCTTTTGATTTAAGAAAATTAGTTAATATATTTTTGAGTTTGATTTATGAGTCACTATGTTAATATATGTTTAAACTTAGGTAATGGAGGAATATTTCTAAAATTTATTGGTAATTTATTGAATAATTTACTGCCAATATAATCAATCTTTCTTTCATATAATTTTAATCTATGTGATTGAGTAATCAAGTTCTGTTTTCCTCTAGTGTTGTTATGAATAGCTGAATATTGCGGCAAAGACCTAGTTCCTATATACAAAATGGATTTTAATATAAAGATACCGGGAAGGGTTAGTATTGAAAGATTGTCCCCCTTAACTGACTTCTCCGCAGCCACACAGTACATTACTTGTCTGTAACCAACAACACATTGATTTTCACGTAAGCAGGTTTGCGCATGTGAAGGCTGGCCGGCTTGTCTACTGGAATCACTGCCATTGCCAAGGACTTTATAGAAGTATGGCTACTTTAATTAAAGTAACTACAACTGAGTAGCAGTTCTGATTGGTATTAGTTTCAATCTCTCTCCAACTAACATCTGTTGTTGTCTGCTCTCCTCTCTGGTGGTGGAGCTATGGAGGCGATAGCCTTTGAAACTAGTCCCTCAGTAATAAAAAAAGTAAGTGACGATGTCAATAAACAGACTACAAATAATTACTTTCTTGGAAGTGTTGAAAACAGTGTTGTTATGATAAATTAACTTTAAAGAGAGTCGATTAAAGAGCCGGCCGATGATAGAGGCAAAGCCTCTGAAACTAGTTCCGGAAAAATTTAAAAGTAAGTGTTGTCTAGTGTCTTTAATCGACTCTCTTTAAAGTTAATTTAAGACTACAAATAGTTTAAGGATTAATGTTTAACTTTATTTACAAATTCAAAGATATTTTGTAACTCACCATTTTGTGGAAGACATCTCATCTACGTGATCTGTTTAGAAAGCGCACTCTGATGTACTTTTCACATCAAGTGTCTTGCACTGCTTTCTAATCAAGCTAAACCATTGACACTTTACACATTCTGCTATATTTATAAACAAACACATAGTAAAATAATATCTTGTTTAAGCACTTGTCCACATTTAAAAACACTTATTGCTTCACTTATTCATAAGGGATAAGGGTTGCCGACTAGCTGCTGAGGATGTCACTTTATAATTAGATTTACATAATAAGATTCTGAAAAACTTTATTTATTTCCTTTTGTTTTAAAGAAGCACATTCCTTTTCATATCTCACTTTTTACTTCATGAAACAACAAAATTACTGTGCATTCAGCAGCTACTGAACATCAACACCTTTCTTCTTGCCTGTGCATGCTTAACATTTTTAATGAGTATCAACATGGCATTGTTAAAACAATGGATGCTGTTTAACTGCTGTGGTTCTACATTGCACATGAAGGATTGCTTACATCTACAACATGGAACCACTGCCTGTACTTCCTTTTTGGAGGAAGTGATTAAGGATTTTTATGTCCAAAAGAAATCCATCATCCTCTGCTGAGTTGTTCAAACTCGGGAACCAGAGGTCAGCAACCTCTAGACTACAGAGGACGACAACCTCAATATTAAAATAAAATCTGAAACTTTCCTGGTGACAAATATATTCAAGATATTTTTGGGTCTCGAGCCAGGTGTAAATATGATTGAACATCCTTTCAGGAGTGTGCATCTCTCCCATCATCATGATGAAGAATGAATAAAGCTCTAAATGATATTAAAACACTAAAGTGAGATAACAAAAGACTGCTTTGTAGTAATTAAATACTAGGTCAGGAGATGGCATGTGTGTAGAAAACGTAGGTTAGGTCATACAAAACATAACTGCTTAATTTGAAGTTTAAGCTGTATAAATTTGTGCTTTTTGACCTGATAGCTTTCCATTTTTAAAGCCAGTTTCTAAGAGGAACTGAACTGAAATCCAGCATCATGATTAACCGTGCTCCTCTCAAAGGAAATGGCCAAAGCCTCATTAACTCTCTGCTCTCACTAACTGTTGCATTTTGCCAAGATGGTCGTTTTCCGAAAGTTGGCTCTATGATCGTTATCAAACAATGCTCTGCCAGTCCAGACTTCTCAGGTTGCATTAAACAAATGATCAATTCATGTTTTTGTTCTAGTTGCGATAGTCCTTCCAGTTTATACAGCATTCCACATTCACAGGGAATGCAGTACACTCCCGGAACTTGGAAGTCCAGCTTGTCTTTCACCGCTCTCAACAGGTGTTTTAATCTTTGCAGATGGCTTGTGGATGGTCCTGATGTTATATTTGGCGAGAATTTTGCTAATTCTGCCAGACAGGTTGCCGGTAGATGGGATGCAAGCTGTAGCAGTGGGTTATATGATGCTTGCTGTGTTACAGGTTTCTCTTTTTTTGCTTTGGTGATCAAGACTTTGTCATATTTGGAATAGGTGTTTTGACAGAATGTGAGTCCCAGGTGCTGTAATTCTTGCTTTAAGTGGCTGGGATCAGAGATAGATAAAGCTCTTGGGCCAGAGTATTGAGAACTCTCAGTCATTGAGACTTGTGATGGAAACTACATGGTGTTCATTTTTACTGTGTTTTATCGTGCAAAATTTTACGTCGTCATTAGCTTCGCTGATGGTGTGAGACTATATACAATTCCCCTACCGGCTTGTGATTGCCGCCTCTGTCTTTGCTGTTAGTTCCGCCTTCAGTTCTTCCATCTTCTCGGTGATGTTGTCGTGAGCGGTCTTCATTTGTTTTAGTTCCGCGGCCAGGTTGTTATTTGCCGCCTCCGTCTTTGTTGTTATTTCCGCAGCCAGGTTGTTATTTGCCGCTTCCGTCTTCGCTGTTATTTCGGCCTTCATTTCTTCCATTTTGTGTAAAATATTTTTCAGTGCCGATTCCATGGCCGTTATCCCACTCCTGTCGCCAGTTGTGACTTTGTGGGTTCGTAAAATTAAAAAGTTCAATTACACCACTCAAAATGTTCTTTATTTCCACCTTATTCCAATGTCACAATTACAATTTCGTAATGTACACAATTACAACTAAGCCAGTTCGTCTTTCCACGTACACTTGGCGCGCCTTACACTACTGCTCGCCACGGCTCACTCAACACAACTCCCCGTCGCCTCGCTTGTATTGATCGGCAGCCCGAAGTTTCTCGAGATTTCCTTTTATGGAGGGGGAAAACATTCTCCAAGCTTCGCCCTCCTTCGGGCAGCAGGAGGAGGAGGAAACAAAGACTCAGCTACCCCTGTGGTCTCCCCTCCCTCCACCGGCCTTCATTTATTGATCGGCATCGCGAGTTTGCCGCTTGCGTAACACTGCTCCCTCCTCAAGGCTGTTCGTCCCGAACAGCACCATAGTAGCGGGCCAGGCGATCCAGGTGTACCACCAACATATTTCCTCAGGGCACCTTCTGGATGCGGTAGACCATGTCGTTAATCCTCTGCACCACACGGTACGGTCCTTGCCATGGCTGCTGAAGCTTCGGGCAGCGTCCCTTGGTCCGGGTAGGGCGGTACAACCAGACCACGTCACCTTGCTGGAACCCTTGGCTGTTGGCTTGCCTGTCGTATCGGGTTTTCATGCGGTCGCTCGCCTTCTGGATGTACTGGCGAGCATCTCGTGCATGTCGTGGAGGTGGTCCACCAGGTTCTCCACATACTCGGTCGCTGGCTGTTTCACCCCCGGAGGGCTACCAAAAGCCAGGTCACAGGGGAGGCGTAACTCTCGGCCGAACATTAAGCTGGCTGGAGTGATCCCCGTGGTGTCGTGTGTTGACAAGCGGTAGGCCAGCAATAACAGTGGCACCTTGACGTCCCAGTCTCGCTGATCGCTGGCCACAACCTTCCTCAAGTGTTCCTCTAAGGCCTTGATGTACCTCTCGACCATGCCATCCGACTGGGGATGTAGAGGTGTTGTGCGGGTCTTGTTAACCCCAAGTCTCTCTAGTGCCTCCTTCATCAGGCTGGACTCAAAATTGGTGCCCTGGTCACTGTGCAGCTCTAATGGTACCCCAAATTGGCAAAACACTTGCTCCACGAGGCAGTCTGTGATTGTCCTTACCTCTTCGTTCGGGATGGCATACACCTCCGGCCACTTAGTGAAGTAGTCCACGACCACCATCAGGTACTTGTTGCCTTGGTCAGATATTGGGAACGGTCCAGCAATGTCAACGGCGATCCGTTCGAATGGCGCTCTGACGTTGTACTGTTGCATGCGACCCCGGCTCCTAGTCTGGGGGCCGCGACTCGCCGCGCACACGTGACCCTGATGGCACCATCTCTCAGCGTCTGCTCGGAGCCTCAGCCAGTAGTAGCGCTGCCGTAGTTTGTCAATAGTCCGGTTCGCTCCCAGGTGTCCTCCTGAAGTACCGGCGTGCCCTTCTTCCAAGACTTCCGGAACCTTACTCCGGGGAAGTACCAACTGTTCTCTCTGCGTCTTCCCATCGGGTGATTCCCATACCCGGAACAGCACACCCTCTCTGGTCTTCAACGAGTCTCATTGGGCCCAGTAAGACTTGTAGGCGGCGCTCCTCGGTGCGATGTCCACCCAGTTTGGTCTCGTCCCTGCCTCCACTTCCCTCAAGAGTGGCCCCAAGTCTGCGTCCGCCAGCTGCTCCCTCCTCAGGCCTGCGCTATCCCAGCCATCCGCAGGCACTGCCGAGACTACTCGGACTGCTGCGGCACGCTCCTTCTCCACTCTTGTGCATTGGCCGCACTCTTCTGGACAGGGTCTTCGGGACATAGCGTCCGCGTTACCGTGGCTCTTCCCTCTGCGATGTTCCGAGGTGAAGTCGTACTCCTGCAGCCTCTGGACCCAACCTGCTGTCTGGCCTTCCGGTCGAGCCGTCACCATCATCTCGCTACTCGCGGGGACAACCACGTCTTCGTTCAAGATGACCCTACCGATTCCAAGACGCTCTTCGGGTTGACGGAGTATAACCTCTTCTCCGTTGAGCCGCAAGACCTTCCTGCCGACGTCGACCATCGCCTCGTGGCTCCTAAGGGCATCCAGTCCCAGAATCACCTCCTCAGCCACCTTCGCGACGAACACCCACAGACACACGGCATTCCGTCCCAAGGTCAGCTCCAGCAGGGCCTCCTTCTCCACAGGCAAGGTATCGCCCGATGCCATCACAAGCTGGTATGGTCGGCTCGGCTTCCTCGTCGGCAAACCCTTCGCCACGTCAGGTCTTATGATAGTCACGGCCGCCCCGCTGTCCACCAGCACGCGGCACGGCTTTCCTCTTACCCAGCCGTCCGCGATTAGGCTGTCATCCATCCGCCGGCTGACGGCGCGCAGCGTCACTCGAAGGGACGGTGGTGATGGCCCCGACGTGCCCCTCTCCACGACGGCCCTTACTCGTTTTCCGGCTGCTCTTCCTGGTGTGGGCAGTCTCTCTGCAGTTGCCCGGGCTGTCCACACCCCCAACACAGGCCACTAGGTGTTCGCCGGCGTCCCTCGGCTGGTCTTCTGTCTCCGGCGTAGTGCACACTCCTCGTTCTCGACGACGGGATAGCTGTTACCTTGGCCGCCTCCATCCTTAATGCTGCCGTTAGCGCCTCGTGGATTGTTTTATAATCGCCGAGCATTAGGCGCTGACGAATCTCCGTGTCCCGTACCCCTTCAACGAATGTGTAGGCAGCTTCCCGGGATACGAACTCTGGTGGTAGGTCTACTAGGGCCTTGCTAGCCAGTTGTTCAACTGCCAGGGCGAACTCCTGCGGCGTCTCCCCTGGCTGCTGTGACCTTGCCTTTAGCTGGCTGCGGTACGCTGCGGCTAAGCGATGGTTTCCGAAACGATTCTCCAGGGCCTCCCAGATGTCCTTGGGCGCCGCCGTTGTCTGCACCGCGTTTAGGACTTCCGAGGCCCGTCCCTGGAGGCTGGTTATTAACTGTGTGGCCTCCTCCTCTGGTGACCATTGTTGTGCTTGGCCACTGCGTCGAATTGGCGGCGGAAGACCTCAAACGTTGACGCGCCGTCATATTTCGGAGGTATGACGCGCGCCGATGTGTCGCGTCCCGGGGCGTCGACCTTCAAATCCTTTAACCTCCTGCCGACGACGTCCTCCACCATGGCGTTCAGGGACTTTGTGTTGCTGTCAGCCTTTCCCTCCAGCTCGTCAACGCGGCTTGCCAAATCTTCGACGCGCTCGTCCACTTGACCCATCCGATTGCCGAGCTCTGTGACGTCATCTCTCACGCCGGTCAGCTGCTCTTCGAACTTCACGGCAAGGGCCTCGTTTGCCGCTTTCATCTCCGTGGTCAATTCGGTCATCTTCGCGGTCAAGCTGCTGTTTGTGGCTTCCATCTTCGCGAAAAGGCTGCTGTTTGTGGCTTCCATCTTCGCGGCCAGGCTGTTATTTGCCGCTTCCGTCTTCGCTGTTAATTCGCTCATCTTTTCCAAAAGCTTTTCCAATGCCGATTCCATGGCCGTTATCCCACTTCCTGACACCAGTTGTGACTTTGTGGGTTCGTAAAATTAAAAAGTTCAATTACACCACTCAAAATGTTCTTTATTTCCACCTTATTCTAATGTCACAATTACAATTTCGTAATGTACACAATTAAAACTAAGGCAGTTCGTCTTTCCAAGTACATTCGGCGTGCCTTACACTACTGTTCGCCACGGCTCACTCAACACAACTCCCCGTCGCTTGTGTTGATCGGCGGCCGGAAATTTCTCGAGATTTCCTTTTATGAAGGGGGAAAACATTCTCGAAGCTTCGCCCTCCCTCGGGCAGCAGGAGGAGGAGGAGGAAACGAAGACTCAGCTACCCCTGTGGTCTCCCCTCCCTCCACCGGCCTTCATTTATTGATCGGCATCGCGAGTTTGCCGCTTACGTAACAATATACTATTTGAGGGGTGGGTCCTACCCGCGTAATATAAAGGTGCGTAATTTCGCCTGGCACGTAGATACAATAACTGTTGTAGTTTGTTTTAATGAATGTGAACTCTAAATGACTGATAAATGCAAACAATATCTTACAATTTGGTGTTCTCTGTGATGATATATAACGTAATAATAATAATAATAATAATAATAATAATAATAATAATAATAATAATAATAATAATAATTGCCTGTGTACTTGTCACTATTTACAATTGCATCATAGTGCATAATTTAATAAAGGAATATCAAATTAATAACAGTATTAGTTTCAAAACATTTTAGTAAAGAAACAGATTTTTCTTTCTTTGTCCTTTCAACAGTGCACGTAATATTGAACAACGAATGAATAAATAAATGAATGAAACCGATGACATGATACTCAAATGAGTCCAAGGTCCCCAGAGCTCAGAGTTACCTGACATTCGTCTCCATAGGATAACGGAAAACCCTAGAAAAAACCTTATCCAGGTAACTCATCCTTAGCAAGATCAATCTCGCAATCTATTGAGTGTGAGGTACACATGCTACCTCACACCATGGAGACGGGCAAGAAACAGATTATTTATATTATATATTTATAATATTTACTTATTATGTTTATTACTTCTAAAGTGGGACCATCACTTTATAGCGTCGAGTATTTCTCATTTTGTGAGTAACTGATCTTGTATCTTGTAAATGTTTGATGCACTTATTGGTTTTAAAAGACATAAGGATACCAACATTAATAAAGACATTTTATTAAGCATGAGAATGACAAAAGATTTACATCATATACTGATAAAACATAAGACGTTTATCTTGCAAACAAAAGTATGTCAATATGACGTTACATGGATACTTTTGACAACATTACACTCTGAGGGACTTGTCTGAATGCTGGATAGCATTGCATAAAATTCTCCATGCAGTGGCTTAAAATATATTTATATGTCGCCGATACGAAAGTAGCATTCAACCTTGAAGACACGGTGTTCGGTCTACATATCCACCTTTACAGTAGAAACGTGCTACTTTACATATGTACTAGAATGATAATCATGATTACTGTAAAAAAGAGTGAAAGGCGAGTCCGGTTGTATTAGTTATCAGGGCAATCACACTCAGAGCGTTGTAGTTAGTTACTGTTCCGCAAACATTACCGCTTCTTCTCCGTAGAGGGCACTATGATTTCAAAATAGACTCACCAGTCTACTATGACGTCATTCTTGCTCAATCAGAGGGCGGGAAATAACAAATAAAAATGAACACTGTGTATAAGTGTTCCGATAGAGATCGGTGTGCGTAAGCTTAGGCTTGTGGTATACAGCATGCCCCAGGGTCTAATCGGTTTTACACCTGGCTTGAAGCCCAAGAAATCTTGAAAATAACCTCAATATTTTGACATTACTTGTTTCTGAACAAGATATTCCTATTTGACGGATGAATAAACAGAAAACAATAGTGACATAAAAATGAAACTTACTGTACAGTTCTTAGTTGGGTATACTGACACAAAAAGTGAACTTGGCTCCTTATGTTAGACACAATACCATCCTTACTATTAATATGGGAGCAAGTATTTTTACATTTTGAGTGTAAAAATTCATTAACTTGACAAAAAAAAAAATTATATTTCATAGTATTTTAATAAAATCTTTCTGTTCATTTATATTTTGTAAGATTTATGATTTTTTGCTTTTAAAATTATTTATATCAGCAATGATCTTTAAAGTTCCTTAAGTGCAATACTAGTGTCAATGTCTGAATAAATAAGCTGTGATATATGACTGTATTAATGCTTCCAAGTGTAAACAGTAAGTTGGATAAGTTAGTGGTAATCTTGATATTGTAAATAAGTTATAGAAATAGAGTGTAAATAATGTGTAATATTTTTCTAAATATTTTGACGATATCTATAATTCTGTATGAATTCCTTGGTTAATAAACTGAAAAAAAAAGAAGGAAAAAAAGAAACATGTGTATGCTATGGACAAACAATGTTTTTACCATTGTTGACTTCTGCTAAACAGTTTACATCAGCATAGAGAACATTTGTAAATGAGCAATTTAAGATCTGCTGGAAACTACTACGCACAGGACTTCAATTTCTGGAAGGACTGGACACAAGTTGCAGGAATACCTTGGAAATTGAATTTGCTTCTAGAAACCAATCCAGCATAATCTACTCTAATAAGATATTTGAAGATAAGCAAATATGAATCACTCCCATTATATCATATGATCTGGAGCAAGTACGAAAGTGTGAAATGTCCAGCCACAAGATGTTGGCTCAAAACCAGCTAAAGCCTCGCAGGAGCTGTGCTGAGTTACCCTTAACCCTCCGTTAGTCGCGTGGGGATCTGAGAGGCCCCTAGCTTTATTTAAATGGTATATTTTACGAAGGAACGCACCTAAGTAATTGACTAGGTCATCTAATATTACATCGTACTCAAATGATTGCTGCTGCGACAAATTTTTCTGTCTATTATTGTAGCTGCAAGAATGACGAATCAGCAGTTAGGTGTCATACAAGTCTAGTGGGTCCCTTGCACCTACTTTCGTTACATGTTGATGACACGTTTTTCTTTGACAGTAAGTTGTGGAATATTGCTTTGCCAGTGGAAGGAGCTATTAGTTCTTTGTCATGAGTATCAAATGGTATTCATTGCTACTGGACAAACTGGCTGATGTTAGAGAAATGTTTACAATGTTTGTAAATAAATGTCAGAAGTATTATTCTCTTTGGACAAAACATCACAGTCAATGAGCAATTACCTGTATTTTGTGGTCAATGTGGTTTTAGACAATATATACCATCTAAGCCAAACAAGTACAGCATAAAAATATTGAGTGATGCAAAATGTTTTACACCACTATGGAAATTTATTATGGACAGCAGCCGGACGGACCACATTTGCAAAATAATTCTGCAGAGGCTGTAGTGCTAAAACTAACTGAACCAATCTATGGCACTGGCAGAAATGTTACAGCAGATAATTGGTTAATTAGTGTAACCCCGGTGAATAAGCTGCTCAAAAGACAACTTTCTTTTGTCGGTACAATATACAAGAATAAGAAGGATTTCCCCTGTAATTTCATTTCTCCAAAAGGTTGCAGCCAATGCAAAAGCATATTTGGCTTCACAAAAAACAAAACACTTTGTTCATATGTTCCAAAAAGGGTAAAGTTCAAGAGGTCTCGAGTTCGAATCTCGGTTAGGGTGAGTTACCTGTATACGGTTTTTTCCAGGGTTTTCTCTTATCCTGATAGACAAATGTCGGGTAGCTCTAAGCTCCATGGACCCCGGACTCATTTGAGCATCACTTCACCCATTTCATTCATCATCCAATATGACTTAACGTTGGGCGAGGTAAATTACAAAAATAAAAAAGAAAGGGGTAAAACAGTAGTTTTCTTTTCAAGACTACATGTTTTGTCAAAACAACTGTCAGAAGGTGACGAGAAAAAGCCTGAAATAATCATATATTACATTGATACTAAATCTGGAGTTTATGTAATATATAAATTGTGTGCTATGTAGAATGTAGCCAGAACATGAAGGTAGCCAGTGGTAATGTTTAACCATATGTTGAATAATGCAGGTATTAATTCTAATGTTCACTTTCTTGGAAACCAAAACAAATATTCCACAAAACAGAAATATTTGAAAGTGTTGTCTTAGCTTTGTTCTCGCAACAGAATCAAAGCTATCCAATGATCTGAAAGAGCTTCTAAAGAAATATAAAGCCGAAAAACAGCAGATGAGTTGCTGAATGCACCAGAATCATTCAAAAAGAAACGATATGAACCCTGAAATAAAGACAAAAGGAACAGAAAACTAAATATGCAAGTGGGAAATGCAACACTCCTCTCTGTTTGAGAAAGCATACCAAAATTATTTGTGATAACTACTTAGTTGGGGAAAACAGAAGAAATAGCTGATGACTATGAGTAACTGAACATTTACAATGACAAGATATATTTTAAAATAATAGGTTATTCTCTTTATGTATACTTGACACAAATTAAAATGGACACTATTTGTTTTATATTTTAGCTGATGTATTTAAGATGACTATACTAATAAAAGTCATGTATATTCAACCTAAATGAAGCCAAAAATTGGGGAAAGAAAAATGAAAACAAAAAGAAATACAGGCATATAATCACATAAATATAGCGTGGGTCTCCAGGCCCCACGTGACCAACGGTGTTCTACCCAGGCATGCGCCTAACAGAGGGTTAAATACTCTTATGAATTATTAAATTTTAGATGAGTCGTATTTTTTACACATCTGCTTCACTTTCGTACCTATTTTGAGGACATGTTTCGCAAATCATCGTTTGCATCTACGGCTCTTATGAATGTTCTCTCAGTTTCCTTACATGGTTTACTTACTAGAGTTTTATGCCAAGGCTACTTCCCTCAGCCAAATTGCAAAGAATAACATTACATTTTCACTAGCAGGGTATGTTAAGACAATAATTAATTGAATTTAGGTGCAAAAATATGTCATACTGGCAAATGCGAAGCTGTTGTGGAGGGAAAGAGCTGAGTGGGGCATCTAGCCGCCATTGCAAAGGAGGAATGGAAAGTAGGGGAATGCTCTGCTTGTAGGCTGGTGGAATGGGAGAGGCACATCTTCAAGGACTACTGGTGGCTGACATCACGAGGCAAAAGCACAATTGTGTTGTTACGTCACAAATATCATTTGATAGTGTTCCCGAATGTAAGACGAGAACATTCAGCTTCTCCAAGGATCTACCATCCTCAGCAGGATTATATAAAAATAATGCAAAGCCTATAGTAGTCAGTAGTAGTGTGTATCAAGTGAAGTCCATGGGGGAACAGTTCATGAATCAGTCAGTGAGCAGTGCATCCAAACACTACTGTACCTTAATTCTTAATACAAGATAATTCAAATGAATTGTACCCCGTTTCAAAATTTGCAGGCTCTATACACATAACACTGTCACAGTTTCACCAGTGCTCCAACTTGGCTGCTAATGTTGGACCAGCCTGTCTACTGTACATTAAAGACTGGGAATATGTCATTCAAGCATGCTTGATACATTCTTATATGTAACTTTCATTTTTATTTAATTTTTGTTTTATAATGTTGTAACAAGAGGTTATTTTGTATAATGAAAATGTTTTCTAGCCAGAGCTTTGAATGTGCCTAATATTTAGCAAATTGTGCTAGTGAACAAAGATATCTATCAGTCTTGTGTTAGGTGACATGTGCTTTAACAACCACTTATAAATCTCAAATCTAGCTTAGAACTGTGGCAGCATTTTGATCATTGTACAGGAAAAGAGAGAGAGAATCAGGAATGCCTTGCAGTATTAGAATGCCACACTTGCTGTTGCTCCACGTATCTGTTCATTTGCAATGCATGTTTTTCTGCGTGGTATGTTTTGAAGATCTGACTGAGAACAGGCGAGGCATCTGGATCGTTTATCCACATGTTGGCACTACTGGGATTCTCCAGCATGGATAAGAAAGCTGTAAATACATAAACAAATTTGTAATGGGTGACTACATTACCAGGACATATGAGCAGTGACTCAAAAATATAAAATATAAGTGAACAAGTGTTAAAGAAACCAACTACAAATAGTGTTTTTCAATTTATTTATTTATATATTGTGACTTTGTGGGTTCGTGAAATGAAAAGTCCAATTTCACCACTCAAAAATGTTCTTTATTTCCACCGACTTACAGTTCAACACTTGCCAATTACACAGAATTACTTGCTGCACACAATTACAATTCACCAGTTCGTCCGTTACAATTTCACTTGTACTCGCGATTACATAAACTCCGATGCACATACCAGTTACGTACAGTCTTCCGTTGCACAATCTTCTCGTTCATTAACACGTCACTGACTAAGTCTTACACCAAGAACTGCGTCTGTCTCCTCACTAACCAACTGACTGACTGACTAGCTGCAGCCCTTTTTATAGCCATCTCGCCGTCTTCTCGACGTTTCCAGATGATGAACGATCCCGTAATTTCTGGAACACAGGGGGAAGAGAAACAGACCGCACAATTATGTTTCTTTCCCCAGCCGTCCCTGTCACCACTATAAGACAAACGAGGGGAGGGCGTAGCTAACACGGACCTCCCTCGTCTCCCGCTCTCAGCTGCTTTCATAGGGTGTTCCAACGCTCGTGTGACAATATTTATTTATGTATTTATTTATTAACCCTTCCACCGATATGGACATCATATGACGTCCAACTTAAAATGCCCCAAACCAATATGGAGTGCATACATGCATTTAATGCTTATTTAATGCCAATTATTTTGATCTTCCTATTTTACAATAAATTTAAATTAGTTGTATAAGGGATGTGAACGTACCCTTAAAGGTTTCCTTTTGAATTGTACACCTCAAAACCTGGATAAACAACCAAGGGCACATCTGTAGATTCACACCAAATAATATTGGTTTCCTTGTGAACTTCTTTTTCGCGACACACTGGACATTTTCGAAATGGTTGCAACCTTTTTGGTTGTGGGTGGCATCCTTTTAGGAAAGTGTTTTCTCTCAAGTATGAGGGGTGATGTAGTGGTGGATTTCTTACCCCCCAGTATAAAGAGGCCTCTGAGTATTACAGTACTCAATTAGGTTACGAGCTAATTATATGCGCAAGTTCAGGTAGGTCAACATCTTGCATGAATTTACAACTCTGAAAATTACTAAACAATTGTGTGTGGTTACATCCAGTGGTATAAAAATATTATTTTTACCATTTAACTGTTTTTCGTAAAGAGGGATATTTAGTAATAGCTGATCCACACCACCCATATTTGACCTGTCATTTCCCCAAACAATGGAGGATCCAACATGCCATCTGTATACCAGTACATATCTAATGTAGGCTTACAAAATATAACATGTGCACTGTCCACTTCTGAATTCTCCTCTTAGCCCTAAATTGCCTTTAGAGGTCAGGGCTTCTTTCATCCTACTCACATATACCTACATTTGTTTCCTTGACAATGACAGGCACTAAGTCAGCTATAACTTTTTTGTGTGAAAATGTCAGTTGGTTGGATGTCAGAAGTTAGCTTACACCAGAACATGTTTATTTGCCTATATGTCTATTTGTGTTACTTATTTTGACCACTTTGCAGAGCTGATGCTTCACGGACACCTGAAGGAAGCGGGTCATTCACTTCCTTGCTGCTACCTATATCGAATGATCTTGAAAACGTTTCAATTATACAACAACAAGTAAGTGAAGACTGAGTGTAAACATAGTGACTCATAAATCAAACTTAAATATGAAGAATACTTCACTGTTAATAATGCTTCTGCTTTTAATATTTATTTGCTACATTACTGGGATAAGCCATGTTTAACATTGAAATTTAACAATTTCAAATGTGCCATTCATTTAGCTCATGATAGCTATAAGAAATCACTCTGAACACCGAGAGAGTATAAATAGCTAAAATATTGAGCAAGAACAGCTGCATAAGGCTACCAGAAACTTTGGTTGAGAAACACTGTAATAACAGATGCTGACAGAGTGTTTGCTTTCCTGTGTGTGTGTTTGCGTGTGCGTGTGTGGCTTTTTTTTTTTTCCCTGGCATGCCCCATTCCTTAGGAATACTACATGCCTTATTTTATTTACATTATATACAACTTTTACAATAATTTTACAATGATTTTACATATCTTGTATTTGTATTGAAATGTATCCTCTACAATATTTTACAATATTCTTATTAAAATATTTGCAATTAATTAGCAGTTTTAATGAATTTTTTTTATGCTTCATTTGCCTACTCTATATCTGTGAAGTTTATTGATTTAACAAATTTGACGAAACATTTTAGATGTGTGTTAATAAGTTCTTCTTTGGCAATGGGCCACGCGCATTGTGTGCTTTTTATTTTCCTGATCATTTCGGTTCTTTGTTTGTTTATGATTGGACATCTGAATATTATGTGGTCTACTGTTTGGTCCTCTTCTTGACATTTGCATACTGGGCTATCCAGTAAAGCAAATCGATGGCGGTATGAACGGAGCTTTCCATGTCCTGTGACAATTGCTGTAAACTCTTGGCATATGGGCAGTTCTTGTTTTAGTCTTTTTCTCACTGATGGGAAGAATTCTTTGATGATGGCTCCTTTCCTTGATGCTGTCCATAGTAGTTGCCATGCATTCAGTCCAATGTCTCTCTCCATGCTTATCAGGACTTCTTTAGGTGTTTTATTATATTGTATTTCACGATCTTCCCCAGCAGCCTCTTTTGCTAGTCTATCTACTATTTCATTGCCATATATGCCCGAGTGTGCTTTCACCCATCCAAAATGCAGCATCCAGTCTGATGTTCTCAGGTCGAGGATTTTAGCTTTGATTGCCTCAGTCAGGTAATTGTGTTCCGAGTTGTTTTTCAGGAGATCCAGTGTTATCCTGCTATCAGTGAACAATGCAACTCGTTTATCAGTGTAACCTTCATTTTCTAGTTCCTTTAGTTTCTTCAGCGCCTCAAGAATTGCAAGTTGCTCTGCCTGGTTATTTGAGCATCGAGCATGCAGCTTGAACTTTAACTTATGGGTCAACATGCCGTTTATAAATATTACTGCCGCTGCCCCAACTTTGTCTCCCATTTTGCTGCCGTCTGTGTATATTTCAAATGCGTATGTACTGTTACTGTCTGTCGCATATATTTAAGGATTTTGTGCCGGGTGTCTCCAGTGTCGCATTTCTACTGGTGCGTCGTATTCCTCATTGTGAGCTCTTGTTGCCAGATAAGTCCTTACCTTTCCCTCTATGGTTACTAGTAGAGGTTGTGTACCGGCTATTACACATGAAGCCTCATATGAAACTGTACGGTATGCTTTAGCAATTTTTATATTAATTAGTCTCTGCACTCTTCTGTACTTAATAATGTTCTTGTATTTCTTTATGGCTTCTATCCACACTGGTGAGCCATATGTCATCGCTGGAACTATAGCTCCTTCATAGATCGTTCTTAGAGATCTGTATCCTAATCCCCATTGTAGTTTGGCTGTCCGTGATAACATATTGATGAGTTTAATGGATTTTTCTGTAGTATGAGCTATGTGCGCATTGAAGTTGAAGTTGCTGTCAAAGTAGATGCCTAAGTATTTCATTTCCTCCGTTTGTCTGGGTTTCTTGTTATTTATGTAAATGCTGATTTCTTTATCTTCGTTTCTCTTCCTGGAGATAAACATAGTCTGCGATTTCTTGTCATTGAATTCTAGTTTGTTGTCTGTGGCCCAGTTCTGGATCTTCAGTATGTCCTGGTTCGCCGTGTTTTCTGCTTCGAGTTTGGATGTTCCTCTTGTTAAGATGATAACGTCATCTGCGAAAGCAATCACTTTTGTTCTTCTGGTGAACTGTAGATTTAACATGCTGTTGTACATAATATTCCAAAATCCTGGACCGCAGCAGGATCCTTGAGGACACCCTTTCTGGACTTCTTTCACGGCCGTGTAATTATTTATTGATAATGTTGTTTTCCTATTGCTGAAGTAATTTGAAGCCAGGATAAAAAGGTTCTTTGGACACTTAAGTTCTTTTAAGTTTTTTAGGATGCTGGGCCACCATGCTGCATCAAATGCACCTTTTACATCCAGGCTCGTTAGGATTATGCACTGTTTTGATCTCAAGCCTTGTTCAATGAAAAGTTTTACAGCCATCGCTGCTTCTATTGTTCCTCTTTGGGGAGTAAACCCATACTGATTTTTGTTGAGTAGATCATTGGATCGTACATGGTAGTTAATTCTGTCTATCATTAGTTTCTCAAGTAATTTTCCGCCAACATTTATCAAACTAATTGGGCGGTATTTAGACACGTCCTTGCAGTCTTCCTTGCCGGGTTTAAGGAGTGGAATCGCAACAGAATGTTTCCATCTTTTTGGAAAGCAACCTCTACTCAGGCATATATTGTACAGCTGCGTGAAGGATAACAGCAGAACTTTAAAACCTCTTACCAGGATGTCGCTGGTTAAACCATCCTCACCAGGTGCTTTTTGTGGGTTAAAGTTTTTAAGAGCAGATATTATTTCTTCTGTTTTAAAAAGTACATCATCCTTGGTGTCTATTGGAGCTCTAACTTCCATTCGAAGTTCCTTATGGTGTGCGCTATCGTTGTTTTCATTATCTTCGGGCACAAAATGTTTTAGCATATGTTTAATTGTATCCTCGGTGTCTGTGGTGTATGTGCCATCTTCTTTCTCGAGAGTTGTCAGTGGTATGGTGGTTCTGAGTTTTCCTGCCGCTACTTTATAAATTATATTCCAGGGGTTGGTTCCATCAAGTATAGTACAAAACTTTTTCCAGGAGTTAAATTTCGCTTCCTGCAATTTCCTCTCATATTTGCGTTTACCTTCGTAGTATTTTATCTTCCTTTCCACCCTTAGATTTTCGTTTGCTGTTGTTCTTTGAAATCGCCTCTGTAGCGCATTGTTCCTTTGTGTGTGTGCGCGTGTGCGTGTGTGTGTGTGTGTGTGTGTGTGTGTGTGTGTGTGTGTGTGTGTGTAACGCAACATATACTCGTACGATAATTATCGCTTGGTATAGTATAAACTAAAAGCTAAAACCTTGAACGGGAGAAGTCGCTTACGTAACTATACACACAAAACAAAATTATTCAAATATTAGGGGCGTTCGGCAAAAAGAATGGCTTTTGCTACAGTGAAACAAAGTAGTGAAATTTCAACAATTTATTAATATAGTCTTTACTTTATTGTTACTGTAGATGTATATTGTCTTTAATGGGTTTTAAACCAGTTTTTGTTTCATTAAAATAACTTAATAAATACAGAAGATACGGAATTATATTTATAATGCATTTTTACAGCATTTAACAATTTAAATGTCTTTTTGGCTTGTGACAGTCCTCCAGTATTCCACTGGAGAATTTTGATTGAGTTTGGTTTAGTATATGTGCATCCTTGGAGAAAGGTCCCCTTCCGAAGATCCGAGAAGGGGACTATTTTACATCCAGATTTGTATATTAGAAAGTAGTGCAGGATTTAATATTACATCTATTATTACTATTTTTTTATAATTATGTGTTGATATATTATTATTTTGTAATAATTTTGTGTTAATATAAATTTACTACATTTGTAAATACACTCATGATTATGTTCTTTTAAATTGTAAATATTGCATCCATTTGAATGACATCTTCAATAACATGTATATGTTTTCAAGGAGAAAATAAAAATTGAATTGAAAGAAGCAATCTGAACAGGCAGCTTTCAGCCATGGAAACAAGAAACAAAGGCATTAGCTCGTGTATATCTTTTGGTGCAACAGTGTCAAAGAAATGAATGAGAAGTAAAGATAATATTCGGTATCTGGTGTTTACTGTTTTGTTTTTAGTTCTCACTTACTTTTAATCAGTCATGGAGAAAAGAAAAAGGAAATGTTATACGCTAGGGTGGAAAGTATAATTCATATGAGAGGTGGCACTTAATAGACAAAACCCAAACCCAAATTGTTTCCGACTTAGGAATTGCTTATACATGCTATGTATAGTCATCAGTGATAAAAACCTTTGATAACTTACCCTGACCCAGATTCAAACTGAGACCTCTTGAACACGGGATGTGTATGCATTACATTAGTGCAAAAAATTTTAGTGAAAAGGCTCTAAGTTCATTAATATATTTTGCAAAATGACTTGTATAAGTTTAATGCAAGAAAAGTGAAACAGCCTAATTAAATGAATACTTTAAAGTGGGACCAATTTCTAAATCTTTGCTTCCTACATATCTTTATAGTTTGTAAAGATGTACACATGCATGGGGCCTGTATTACTTTTAAAAAAGTGATGCATTATCAAAATCTCTTTGTACGTAATTCTCAGTTACAACTAATTTTTCCTCTTCCCCTTGATATATGAATAAATCAGGTTCAACTGTATTTGCTTCGTAATGATTGTACTCTGATCAAGCAAGACATATTGTCATGAGCACAAAGATGGTAAAGCAAATCATCTACACGTTACATTTTCAAATATTACTTGTTATGCATGGAGGACATAGTACTGACTTTCCACCACACAAACATTCTCTTCTTGCTAATCATGATATGCAAGAGTAACTCCCCAAGATACACTAAATATACAAGAAATATAACATACCTAAGAGCATTTTGGGATTTGTGAGACTCAACTGAATAGCAGGGTTTGCCATTATTGCCTTGTAGATTGGTCCTTCTGGATCCAATCCTATATCAAGATCCTCCAGACTAGGTCGTCTCTCACCAAGCAACCACTCACACTGAAACAACAAATTAGAGAAACTGAGTAGAAAACTAGAATGTATTGCACCCACATGAATTTCCCTACTCTTGTCCAAAGTATTCTTACAAACACTTACTATTATTATTTGAAGCAAAAGGTTAGAAACAGTGATGTATTTAACATTTGAAAGTAATGATATATCTACTTCAAGATGAACATTATCTTCAAATGTGTAAGGACTATGATACAATGAAGCACAAAATTAATATAATTTTAAGTCGAACTAATACTCAATGTTCCACTTATTGCTAGTATTTACCTAGAACGCATTTCATTAAGGTCTTCCTAACATCATCAGCTGTTGTCGACTCATGTCGACTCTCTGGTAATACTAGCAATAAGTGGAGCACTGAGTATAATTTGACTTAAAATTATATTTAACATTATCTTATTATAGTTACAAGGGAATACAGTAGACATTGAGTCAAATGTTTTGGTAGTTATGTGATGTATACATGACTTTCTCTAATCTTGTACAAACACTTATTGCTCTATCTACTTCAAGATAAACATTATCTTATTGTAGTTATATGGGAATACAGTACACTTTAAGTGATAGTCAAATGTTTTGGTCATTATGTAATGTATACATGACTTTCTCTAATCTTGTACAAACACTTACTGCTCTATCTACTTCAAGATAAACATTATCTTATTGCAGTTACAAGGGAATACAGTAGACTTTAAGTGATAGTCAAATGTTTTGGTCGCTATGTGATGTATACATGACTTTCTCTACTCTTGTACAAACACTTATTCCTCTATATATCGAGATTTAACTGTATTGGAACACCACAGTGAAGCGAAATAATTATTAATTTTTAGATGAGTCGTATTTATTACACATCTAAAAATTAATACTTATTCCTCTATCTACCTCAAGATAAACATTATCTTATCGTAGTTACAACTTTAAGTGATAGTCAAATGTTTTGGTCGTTATGTGATGTACACATGACTTTCTCTACTCTTGTACAAACACTTATTGCTCTATCTACTTCAAGATAAACATTATCTTATTGTAGTTACAAGGGAATACAGTAGACTAAGTGATAGTCAAATGTTTTGGTCATTATGTGATGTATACATGACTTCCTCTCCTCTTGTACAAACACTTATTGCTCTATCTACTTCAAGATAAACATTATCTTATTGTAGTTACAAGGGAGTACAGTAGACTTTAAGTGATAGTCAAATGTTTTGGTCATTGTGTGATGTACACATGAAGAAGATTTCTACATGATTAAACTAGTTAATCCAAATTTTACACGTATTTACGGCTTGCTTAAAACTCACAAACCTAGAAACTGCATGAGCAATAATCAGCAACATTAACACACCGGTATATCAGTTACCAAAATGGTTGTCAGAATGTCTCAGTTCTGTACGCAAATTTGAAAGTAGATGTGTGACAAATTCTCTGGATTTAATAGAAAAAAATCAGAGATACAAATGTTTCAGGTAATGACATACTCATGTCATATGACATGAAATCATTGTTCCCAAGTGTCCCTATGTAAACACTACTCATCATCCCAATTAAATGGCTAGAAACTATTGATATTATCAACACTCACATAGAAGAATACTTTAAATTAATAGAAGTCTGTACAGAGCTAACATTCTTCACGTTCCAAGAGAAGTTTTGCCAACAATTTGGACTAGGAGTGGGCAACACCATATCACCTTTCCTAGTCAACCTATTAATGAGCCACTTCAAAGTTCCTACTACTATAGACTTCTCATACATCTTTAAAACAGGCATCACATTTGTGGATGATATATTTGCATTAATCAACAAAAAAGTTAACATTGATGCCCAAAAACTATTAAATTTACAAGAACCCACCATTAATTTCACAATGGAAATAGAATCCAACAACGTGCTTCCTTTTCTGGACCTAAAAGTAATCAAAGATAATGGCAAGTTAAAATTTGGTATTTGGTGGAAAGACACACATGCAGACAACTACATTAAAGCCACAGATTAATACCAGATGCTCAACTCCGTGTTAAAAACTGAAGACGCATAGGGCACTCTTTCCTGAATCTTTAGACCCCGGCGACCTTGGAAACTACGGCCGGTGAGGCCGGTAATGTAGTAAGCTTCTATTGCGACCGAGCTATGGTGCATTCACTTCCCCTTCCCTTCGGCTCCCATTTTCACTGACTGATGGAATCCAACTTCTTTCGAAATCGCTTCTCGTCACACATGAATAGTTTACGGCACATATCAACTATTTCATATTAGGATAATACGCGTCAAATATGCTGAGGAAATGTGCAATAAACTATTCATCAGTGTGCGAAATGTGACTTCGAAAGAAGTTGTCCAATTTGTGAAAAAAAAATTGGAAGAATCCACTTGAACTTTTCCTGTTAAATATGAATAATTGACTTCCACAAAGCATTATATCTTTATTCCTGTTGCAAATTGATAATTTTGTCTTTAAAAACAATTAAAATTTTAAAAACGAGAGAGTGAGATCACTTAAGATGCTGTTGAGATTATACAAGACATCTGTATACCCTTTCCCTCAAGCTTCTTAGTGTAATACTTAAAATAAAGATAACTTAACACTAAAATAATGATTCTGTAGATACAGGAAAACAGGTAAGGATACCATAACATTATATGTAATGCAATTTCTTTGTACACAGAAAATTGAAAAATTCCCTGGAATAACAGTGAGGAAAAAAAAAAAAAACCTAAAGGAAATATGTATATAAATTTAAAATGATAACAACAACTAATTACAAAAAAATAGCACTGTTTCTTTAAAATGACAACAAAGCAGCTCTGTTAATGGTTATATTTAATAAGAATTTTAAAAGCTCAATAGTACATACATTATTTTCAGCACAAGTATACTAAAGTATATTCAGAGAAAAACCTGAAATTTGTGATCGATTCATATAAGATTAATAATGTCAAATTATTACAGAAGTCAGTATTAGCAACTGGTGACAAAAATTTCATAAATGGCACTATTTTATATACTTCTAATCACTTTGGTTGAATTAACATTCACAAGTGCAGAATAAATTATGAAAAATAATAATTACATTAAAGCTGTATCATTCTTTAAAATTGTCCTAAGCTTAACTCTGTCTTCACAACACAAGAATATTACAGTGTTGAATTTTTAAATGCTTCAATGGCATGCATATGCACAGTAATGAATGCTGAAGGAGAAAATGTGCAGTTTTAAAATAAAATTTAATGCACAGTGTATCTTCCAATAAGAGATTATTTCATGTAGTTATCTGACTGTGAAATATAATTTGCTTAACGTGCAGAGCAATTGTTTGGATAAATGGCTTGCTTTAACTTGATAAGACTTTAAGCAAAATACTTTATGACTAAGATGGCAAATGGAGCCCTCTGCATAGTGTAAACTTCTCAGTCCATGACATACAACTGAATGTGTGTCAAATAAATAACTCAATGAAAGATTACACTATAAACTATTAATGCTGTTTGTAGTTTTAGTTAAGAAGTGAAAGTGATGGAACTGTGTGTTTGAGTAGTTAATAGAAAATAATTTAGTAATGTAATTTATTTGCTCACACATCTAACCATTATTTCTTTTGACAGTCCATAATTCCCTTATGTGTTCACTACAAAGAAACAAGAAGTGCATTATATAGCAAAATAATGTGCAGTTTTATCTACTTTTCAAAATTATTATGTGGCTTCGCATCACTGCATGTAACAAATGGCTCATATATTAGGTTAAACATATTTTTCCCATGCCAAAGATTGAGATTTTCATTCCAACTTAGAACAATGAGAGGATTATTAAATTTTAGATGAGTCGCATTTTTTACACATCTGCTTCACTTTCGTACCTATTTTGAGGACATGTTTCGCAAATCTTCGTTTGCATCTACGGCTCTTGTGCGACTGACGCTAGATCCAGCGGTGTGGGTAATTCTGGGGTTGTTGCTGCCATCTGCTGCCCCAGAATTACCCACACCGCTGGATCTAGCGTCAGTCGCACAAGAGCCGTAGATGCAAACGAAGATTTACGAAACATGTCCTCAAAATAGGTACGAAAGTGAAGCAGATGTGTAAAAAATGCGACTCATCTAAAATTTAATAATTTTTCGCTTCACTGTGGTGTTCCAATACAGTTGAATCTCGATATAATGAGAGGATGTTTAACAGTGTAGTTTCATGTGACATGTAACATTTCTGTGGGTCACGCTAGAAACGTTATATCACCCTTAAAATGGTTAGCATTACAGAAATTGTGTACCAATATTACTCATAAATGGTGGCAAGTACATGTTGAGAACAGATGTACCACAGAATACATAAATGCTGTGCAAATATCACTTTAACTTGTTATTTTTCTGAACGTGTGTCTCTGTATCTGTGTGCATGTGCGTGTGTGTGTGTTAACAAGGAAGAGGATTTATAACCTATTATTTATTGTGAAGCTTTACTAATTTGAGATCAAGCCACACTGTGTTTAGGTCCTAGCTAGCTGACATTGTGCATGTTTTAAGAATAACTGGAATATTAGAAATAAAATTAAAAGTGGCATATAATGATGATGACACAATGACATTTTAATCATTTCTTGCAATGCACAATTACACCTAAAAACTTGTAAAGCTTTTTCAAATAAATTCTAATCCCATCAGATCTCTTCAAAGATGGTTATTCAGGTAAATAATTTAGTGTAGTGTGTACAATAATATTGCATAGTGACTACTGCATTAAACAATATAGAACAAATTAGGTTTATGGAATCTCAGATCATACTTTTAATTGCTGTTAAAAGCTGTGACATTCTTGATCAATGATGTAGATATACACTGATGAGTAAGGTTAAGAGAACTTAATTCTTCAAAATACTTATCATTGCAATTTAAAGAAAAAGTTTATAAAATTCATATCAAGCATCTCGCCCAAATATTTTAATTTAAGCCACCTAGATTATACGTAAACACAGATGATGCTAATTTTGGTATATCTGAAAATTCACAGCTATTTTTTCAGTAATTTAAACTGCATATTACTTACCTTACATGGACTCATATATTACATATATTTTAAATTTAAAACTACAAGTACAAACACAAAAACTAATACACCCAATCAACTGTCTAAAATAACTTCACTTTTCACTTTTCCTTGTTGGCCACAGTATTCCTCAAAGTTTTTTTAAATTTTCCACTGATATGAAATGATACTCAAACTTTCAGAAATATTTGATATGCCACATTAAATTGCTGTATATGTGGGAAAGAATGGTTTGTGCTACATTACTAAAGTTCCTGAAGATCACTGCACATCACCGAAACAAGAAACATACACAATATCCAATAATCCTGCACTCTTGATTTCTGCCATCGTATTCCTGGTAGCCTGAGATGATGGATGACCCCTGAAAGACAAAAAACAGAAAATCCCATTATTGCAGTAATAAAGTAACAAGGTTAATGAAACTAATGCTTTTGTATGTAAAACAACACACTTTTTCCATTATAAGGTGCTACATTAATCTAGAGAATTTAACTATGCATGAATATGTATTAAGGCACATTTCAGGTTATGTCATATTAATTGTCGGTATTTAGCTACATGCTAAATCTTACTTACCAATAGGTCTTTGTGAAAATCTATTCTCGTTCTTCCTGCTGCCCATACGTCCTCGTAGTTCTTTCAAATTTTTACAATTTCACAAATCGATGAAAATTGTATTCAGAACTTAATTTGGCTTGGCCTCCTTGCCGTTAAAGCTTTAATTCAAATATTTACAGGTTAGCCAATGTAGTGTCTTATTCATATCGTACATTGAGCTCAAATAAGGTCGATAATAGGCCAATAATATTACGAAAATTACTTCATAAGTAGTAAAATAATACAATAACTATTAAATTTTGAACTAAGCAGAAGTTATTTTACATATTAGTTAGTATGCAACACGGCAGCCAAAATAATTATATTGGCGGCATTGAATCCGGCGTATGCAGCGCTCAAATTGTATCTTTAGACCCCGGGTGTTTCGCGAACCTTAATGTGTCTCCTGGTTTCCTATCTGAGTTAACAGGCCCTGATTAAAGCCAAGAGTTTCAATCCAAAACCTCAAAAACATGCAGTCATCTATAGCCTAACACAAAGACTGATTAACATACCAGTGTATGAAGAGGAACACATGATCCAATAAACCAAAATAATAGAAATGGCAATAAACAGTTTCAGCAAAAAACTGGTAAACAAAAAAGACTGAATGTTAGCAGCTTTTAGGGACAACAAAAACATACAAGAAATTCACACGTCACCCATGGGCAGCCAGAAAATTTCAAAGAATTGTCAGTGAATTTAACATAACCCTGGCACCAATAAACAAATTCAATATCAGAAAACTCATAAAAAATCCAAAAAATATACATAATCTCTCTGGTAAAGAAGTGTGGTATTTATAGAATTAATTGCTCAGATTGCAGTAAGATATACATTGGAAAGATGAAACGTAACATTGAAACCAGATTAAAAGAACATTTTAGAAACATCAAGCAAAAACAAACAGATAAATCTGCAATAGCAGCACATTTTAAACTTTAGTTTCTCAAAATAAATATAGTTTTAAAAATCTACTACATTTCTCTAAAAAAGAAAAAATTCCTAAAAATAAAAAATTTGGTATTTATCTATTTAATTGTTTAGATTGTGATAAAGTTTATATTGGAAAGACAAAACATAATTTGGAAACCAGAACGAAAGAACATTTTCGTAACATTAAGTATAAACAGACTGATAAATAGGCCGTAGCAGATCATTTTTGGTCATTTAATCATGAAATAAATCCAGAAGTTAAATTATTACAACAATTAAATGGTCTGATAGGTTTAATGTTTGGGAAAAAATATTTATTTTAAAAAATAAACATCGCGTAGTGAATTTTGAAATACCAGCAGTCAGTTCTGTTTTTAAGTTCATTTCATTTTCAGATTTTGGTAGTACTGGCAAAAGCATAGTGACATCTAGTGATTGTAACATTGACAATGAGGTTGTTTGAGCTGATGATGTGAATAAGTATTCACGAAATAGCGATCCTCATCAATTAATAAGAAAATTTTCATCATTTCTTATAAGATAAATGATGTTTTATGTTAGAAATTATTATATTTGTATAGTATTTGTTGCTTCACTGTAACTAGTTTCATATTTTACGTATTTAAGGTTCTAGTTAGTTTGCAGTTTCTTGATAATGCCTTCAAGTGGAGGTGAAACATGTTGAAAGAAAATTTGTGGTATGTGAAGCAGAGTGTCTCAGCTACTTAAGCTACTTAATCTCAAGAAAACTATTGAGAATAAGATCTCTAAGTTAAATATTACAAACATCAATAATAGCCTTGAGGATAATAATGCTTGTAAAGGCAAAGTTTGGGAGGTGTTAAAATACAGTGTATAATGAAACAGCTGTGGTATGATAAAGATTGCATCATATCATTGCAATTGATCATTGAGGTACTTACAGATAACAGAGGATTTAAAAAGCCTAAAAGAAGGAAATAAATACAAGCAAAATAACCTGTGAAGAATAAAAGAGAGTTTAACAAAAACCTAGACAAATGACCAAATCATCACAGGAGCATATTTAGAATTTAGGGATTGAACTTAAAAAACCTTCTATCTCTCTGAGAAAAACAACCCCAAACAGAGTGATGAACAAAATATGCTTGGAAGAAGGAAGGATAAACATCAGAAAGTCAAAATTCTAGCAGATAGCCAGGGTAAAGACTAGAAGCACAACCAGATATCCCTCAGGGCAGAGGGTCTAACTTATGATGACTACATTCTCATTACAGATAGAACTAATGACAATAACATCAAAGTGAAACGCAACTAATAACCAGTGCAGCAAAATTAACTCCAATCACGGCAATGCAAACCTTAACTCGGAACTATCCAATACATCTAACTTTAGAGGAGCAGGCACTAATACAACATGAAAAAATGTTGCGGTTAAAAAAAAACAAAATGGAAGAAAAGATTACTACAACCAATCAAGATGAAAACACAAACAAGTTACCTACACAAAGCTATGGAATTAAAAACAGATCTGAATCTTCCTAATTCTAAAGAAAACATTTTAATCAAAGAAAACCCACTGACTTTTGAACCAATTAATATTCAATTAGATTTAGAACAAATAGTACAAAATTGAATCGAGAATATATTGACACATTGCTTCACTCACCTGGTAAACAAAACTCACCTGGTAAACAAAAAAACTCACCTGGTAAACAGGTGAGTGAAGCAATGTGTCAATATATTCTCGATTCAATTTTGTACTAGTTTGTGCTTCACTGTCCCTACGCTTCTTTCAAGTTTATACTTTTAGAACAAATAGTTACAAAATCTGAAACTTCCAAACCTGTACTAAAAGCATGAGCATTAGAAACTGTGAACAATAGATACCCACCTGAAGAATGGTTACATATCTACACACATGGATCTAACTTGGACAACTCAGGAGCAGGAATTAAGTATGCACTGTTCTCATTCTATCAACCAGCAGGATACCACACAACAAAGTTTGATGCAGAAGTAACGGCTATTCATATTTCACTCCAACACCTTCTATACAGAATAGATAAATTCAAAAATGCTGTCATACTTTCTGATTCTAAAGCAGCATTATGTGCAATAAGTTCATATAAAATGAGGTCAATCCAAATTAAAGAATGTCACAAAATGATCCAACAAGTTCAAAAACTACAGAAAAGAATTATATTACAATGGATACCTGCACATTGTGGAATTGCTGGAAATGAATCAGCTGATTTTCTTGCCAAAAAAGGTGCAAATTTAATTCAGAACAAAAGTAAAAACTTACCCTTTACATCCATAAAAAGATTAATCAGAAGCAAATATAAAAACAAACAAAACCAATCAATATCTAACAAAGCCTAAGATAAAAAATGGAACACTTTAATTAAAAATCCAGAAATTATTCCAGAAATCCCATGAAAAGCTGCAGTAGCAAATTTTAGATTACTTGCGGAACATGATTATTCGGTCAAACACTTACACAGAATAGGAATTTATACAAGTCCAAATTGTCCTCTGTGCAACAAAGAAGAGGAAGTGACTGAAGAACATCTTTTAACCTGTGAAGCCCTACCTGCCGGACCCACTACACAGAAATATTGGAGAGCAAGAGAGCTAATGGCTTCATTGCCAAAACCTAGCATTTGAAAACATCAAAGTGAAACAAAACTTTGTAAATCCTTATCATACAAATGTAATTGGTAGACATACCAAATCAGTAAGACCTAAATAAAAGCTCATTTGTAAATAAGAGAGTGCAACCAAAATATTGAAAGAGTTTAAAAAGACATGTTACCAAATTATGTTTAGTGAGAATTATCTCATCCAATAAGCTGAAGTTATTTTTATGTCAGATCATGTCACAGTGAAATAATTACTCTGACCTCATTTGTAGATTATTTATTCTTGGTTTTAAAACTATACAAGACACTCCCAGAAGCCTTTTCTTACAACAAACCTCTTTTTCCAGTAAACTTTTTCTTCTACTGAGCTTTTTCTCCTAACAAACTTTTTCTTCTTGTTCAACAAACCTGTTTAGTTACCCTGGATACACAATCCTCACATCTTTCTCAACAATACTTCTATAATAACATTGGAATTTGAAGCTGATATTACATATATGGATGTATGAGACAACATGGCCATTTATAATTTATTGTAAGTTAATAACCAAGCAGGCCATGTAGATGATGCAACGAATACTTTGGTTTATTGGAATTCCAAGTTGTGATGTAGGACCACTCAAAATTGAATATTACAGTAACCTAGCAACAAAACAAAGTAAAGAACCAATGATTTTATTCCTAATTTTTTTTTTCTCTGGCTTGAACTCTTGAATAGAGTAGATACTTTTCGGTGGAGAGGCTTCTTGCAACTTTGAGAAGTGATTGAAGTTTACTGTTTATGAACGTTTATCAAAAGTTTAGAATATACAACGAAAATGAGACGAGACAATAATTAACTTCAATAAAAAGCCATTGCATCATTAATAAATAAGAAGTGAGAGAAAGTTAATGTAATATAATGTAAAAAGTCGTGCATGTAAAAAACATAAAGATGGCAAGAGAAATAAAAAGAAGAGAAAATTGAAATGGTATTAATCCTTCATTTCAAGATGACACAAAAAGTAAAGTCCTTTTTGTATCGAGACCACGCGAGAGGTATTTTCAAATCTCATCGCTCACCAAAGCTGCCGGAGAGAAGATTAATAGGAATCTTCAAGAACATCTCCTTCACGGCTTTCAGACGAAAGATTCATCGCTCCCACATAAAGTTAAGGATCGGCTTCAACACCAGTCACCACGCCGAGCGAAGCGAGAAACCTCTCGCTGTGTAGGGCGTAGAGCTCACGGCGGGGCGAATCCTCCTTCAGGTATGCTACCGCAAGGTGTGGCATAAAACTAACCAACACCCGGGAGAACTGCTCTAAATTCAAATATAAATACAAAGATTACAAACACAAACATGAAATGAAATGTGTAGTGTTTAACGCCCGCTTTTACTACATACGGCACCGCAGGCAATGACACTGATGATATATGAGATGAAGATGGAGCAACAGTGGAATGGGATGACGGGGGAAACCAGAGATCCCGGAGAAAACCCACCCCAGCGCCGTGTTGTCCACCACAAATCTCACTTTGCGGTCGCCTGGGATCGAACCCGGGGCCGCCTTGGTGAGAGCCAAGCAAACACAAACATGATGATGATGATGATGATGATGATGATGATTTGTATATAAGGACGCTCAACTCCTTGGTCATCAATGCCCTTACAAAAATTAATTCATGGCAATAGCCAGATATAAATTACTCAAAATTTAAAAAACAGATAAAAACAAAATGACAATAAAATAAATAAGCCCAAATGGATAAAAAGCAATAAAAATCTATCATTACCAACAAAATAAGAAAAGGCATAAAAATTACTACTTTCGTATCAACTTGCCATGACAAAAGTTACCTGCCCAGTGGTGGTCGAATCAATTTGTTCCTTTTCTTTGGGGCTGGGCTAGCACTTTCAGCAGGCTTTTCCTGCCTTTTCCCCACTGTCGTTTTGGCAGTGAGGACAGGATCTACACGCTCCACATCCTCAATGGAGGAGGATGGCTTTTGTTCTGGTAACTTCAAATTAAGTCTCTTGAAACGATCAGAAACTGCGACCAGCGAAGATGAAAGTTGTCGATCATTGTCCTCTGCAGATGATTCCTCATATGTGGAGAAGATGTTTGCGGACTTTTGTGCTAGCTAGCTTTCCTTTCACTGGTCTTACTATTTTCCTTAAGGAAGTCAGTTCTGTCATATGAGGTCTTAAATTTCCTTGGCAATACATTATATATTACTGGTTCACATGTTCTTGAAGTAGATGCTTTCGGCGATGACATGGCTGAATCCTTCTTCTTAGGACTGGACTTGGTCGGCACGCTCACTGTTGTTCATGCTGGTGTTTGTTGCTTTGGCTGTGATCTTGGTGTAATTGATCTTTCGGATATTACTGCCCTGTTTATGTTGCTAGTTTGTATTGCAATTTCACGTCTAGGTCCCGGCTTAGCACTATAAGTAACGGTCCTAGGGAGAGAAGGCTGACGCATACACAAGAGTTTCCGGGCTTCCAAGAAGAATACTCTCTCTCTTACCCGGATCTCTTGGATCGCCTTTTCCTCCATAAAACGCGGGCATTCTCTGGAGTTCGATGAATGATTACCACTGCAGTTAACAAACGCTGCAGGTGAAGTACATGCATTATCATGCTTGACTTCCCCACAGTCAACACAAGTAGCATCTCCATTTCATGAAACACTCATGTGATCAAAGCGCTGGCATTTATAACACCTCAGTGGATTGGGTATATACTGCCTCACTTCAACAGCTTCATACCCTGCCTTAATCCTTTACGGGAGATCTACCCGATTAAGGGTAAGAAACAGGGTATGAGTGGGCACTAGTTCTCATTCTTTGCGGTGAACTCGATATACATTAGTCACACCTTGTTCCACCAAATTTTCCTGAATCTCCTCATTGGACATGCCGTCCAATGCGCCCGCCTCGGTAGCGTGGTGGTAGCATGTCTGCCTCACGTTCAAGAGGTCCCAAGTTCGAATCTCGGTCAGGGCGAGTTACCTGGATAAGGATTATTACCGGGGTTTTCCCTTATCCTGATAGATGAATGTCGGTAACTCTAAGCTCCATGGACCCCGGACTCATTTGAGCATCATTTCATCCATTCCATTCACCGTCCAATATGACTTAACGTTGGAGGACATAAATCGCAAAAAAAAAGCCGTCCAATGCGCTAGTGTTTACAACACCACACGAAGAGTTCAGAGTCCTATGCAATTCAATGCCCACCAGATAGCTTGCAAGCATATTGGACTTCAAAATTTTTGCACCCTGCATCAGAGAAACTGCTTCGACCAGGAGCGTGCCATTGCGACATCAAGTACATGATTTTACAGGAGCAGCAATATTATCTAAACCCTTCTGAATAATGAAAGGGTTCACGACAGTAAATTTTCAACCTTCCTCAGTTCTAAAAATAACTAAATAACGAGGACCACAAGACTCAGCTATTTCATTTCCAAGTTTTTTTGTTAAAGTTTGCCATAAGAAATGGAATGAGTTTCATCCCCCAGTGCTCCCCACCCACCACGGAGCCCAACAAGGGGTCATCCCACTGGGATGACAGGGCTACACAGGGGATATAGCGGGCTCACCGTACCACACACCCTGGAGTTCGGTGTATGACCTAGTCCCGGCCGATTGGCTGGGGGTAGGTTAGCCCCTAACCTCCCGTTTAGGTTAATTACAAACCAAAGTGGTGTATTGGGTATACACACCCTCCCTGAGTTCTGAAAGAAAAAAACCAGGCTCAGATGTGCATCCCTCAACCTACCAGGATAAACCTCTCCACCGACACAGGTCTCCACGCATGGCCTACACATGGATGGGTGTTTTGTCTGACCCCTTACCACTAAGAGGAACCCACATCGAGGGTGTCATGCTGGCTCGGGACCCCGGTATCACCAATTCCTGTACCTACTGCAGTAGGCCCCTAGGGGGACACAAACAAAACACACAAAATAATCAATCCAAATTTCTGAAAATTTCTAGCTATATATCTCTGCTTCAATACAAAGAAGTTAGTTAGTTGACTATGATAGACTTAAGTGACTTTGATAGAGCACAATCTACATTTGAACAGTAGGGTAATGTAATACCAATATGAGACAAGACTTTGGGTCTGACCAAACAGGCTTCACATGAACCAAGTGGTGTGTATGAACCTTTCTGAGAAAAAACTATTTTTTGACCTTCAATCTTGAGAATGAAAGCAATAGCTTCTGAAACTAGTCACCTCAAAAAACAAAAATATGAGTGTTAAAAACGACTAAAAGTAACTTATTTAATTAGTTTGGATGTCACTGTTACTTACACACACACAAAATCGAATATAACAGTTTCAATTTTTCAAAACTTTTATTATTTTTAAATTGCTGTTGTTTGTTGCAACTTTCATGGAAAGAGCATGGTATAGTAAACTCATTCATCAGCTCTATTCCCCTTGTACCATGTGTAATAAAACTATTTCTGCAAATGTTTATGCAGATTTAACATCAAGTAAATAAGCTTTCTTAACAATCTATTTAACAATAAATGACTGGGTAGAGGAAATCATGTGAATATAACACTAAGCTAGGATTTATGCTGAAATAAATATTTACTGACTGCAGCTGACTGGTTGTTCCCGGTTATCCGCAGGGCATCACGTATATCTTTCTCCTCAAAGCCCATATCCAGAAGATTCTTGAGTGCTCGTTCATTAGGTTTGAACTCATGGCGTTTGTGTTCCCGGAAAGTTTCTAACAAAGCTGCTACTGTTTTACCTACAGATTGTGGCTCCTTCATCTTTTCCAATTTACCTGCAAAACAAGAAAATTATCATCTTCAGTTCATAAGAATGCCTTACATTAATTGAATACCAAGGGTCAGTAGATAAGTACCGTATTGGCCACCCTGGATTGAGTCATTGGTATTGCCACAGCAGCATACACAGCTCGGTTGCTCTGGAAAGTGCAAATGATCTTGTAAGTGCAATACAACTCATGTGATATGGCTTAAGGGGCTTTCTCCTTCATGTACTAAGATACCAAAATCTGAAAATGAACTAAACTTAAAAACAGAAATGACTTGCAGTGTTTCAAAATTCATTATGAGATGCTCTCGTTCATGAGCAACTTGAGATAAACCACACAAACCTAAGAATGTCTCACCATATTACAGGTAATGAAACATGGATAATTCAATATGACCCTGAAACAAAGCGCCAGATAATCAACAGATCAATGAAAGAAAGAAGAGTATATTTTATGGTTTCTTTTCTTGTAGATGCAGTAAAACAGTGAAATCTTCAAATAAAGACTATAAAATTTACATTAGAAACAGAAATAAGAATATAACTACCATTTCTAGTTCTATAATTTGTTGAAATTTTTACAGTAATGTGTAAACAATTCAAAGGTATATAGAATAAAAAGAAGTATTTCAGAAAGTGGAGTGCCATTGTTACTAAAATTAGGCAAGTGAGTCAACCTTATATATACTTTTCTCCACTTACAAGTTTTTAATGAAGACTAGTTGACTGATCAGTCAACCACAGAACTGACGATAGGGGAGAAGTCCCCAGAAACTAGTCTTCATTAAAAACTTGTAAGTGGAGAAAAGTATATACAAGGTTGACTCACTTGCCTAATTTTACTAATTCAAAGGTAGTTTATCTTTATCAACATTAAATACTTACAGTTTTAAAATAAGACCAACAAATATGCTCAAGTTCTTCTCGGGAAGCAAGCCAGGTGAAATCGACATTATCTCTCCCATCACCAGGATATTTATTAAAAGTTATAACCACCAATGAAACACTGGATATAACACACATATAACAAAGACAAAACACTATCAACATTTGCATTACTGAACAAGACTGTTTTCAGTAAATTATGTCAGGTCAGGAGATGGCATGAGTGTAAAAATTTAATTGGGTCAAACAAACGTAACTACTTAACTTGATTATAAAGTTGTATTGATCTGTGCTTCTTAAGTCGACAGATTTCCATTTTTAAGGCCGGTTCCCAAGAGGAACTGAACTGAAATCCAGCATCACGATTAAGCGTGCTCCTCTCAGAGGAAATGACCAAAGCCTCCTTAAATCTCCACTCCCATTAACTGTTGCATTTTGCCAAGATGGTCATCTCCCAAAGGTTGGCTCTGTGGTTGTTATCAAAACACTGCTCTGCCAACCCAGACTTCTCAGGTTGCATTAAACAAATGCTCCGTTCATGTTCGTTTATTCTGGTAGTGATGGTCCTTCCGGTTTGTCCCACATTCACAGGGAATACAGTACACTCCCAGAACTTGGAAGTCCAGTTTGCCTTTCACTGCTCTCAACAGATGTTTAACTTCAGAGGTGGCTTGCGGATGGTCCTGATGTTGTATTTGGCAAGAATTCTGCTGATTCTGCCGAATAGGTTGCCGGTAAACGGGATGCAGGCCATAGCGGTAGGCTTATCTGACGCTTGCTGTATTATAGGTTTCCCTAACCTAGCTTTAATGATCGAGGCTTCAACATCATATTCAAAGTAGCCGTTTTGACAGAAAGTGAGTCTCAGGTGTTGTAATTCCTGTTTTAAGTGGCTGGAACCAGAGATAGACAAAGCTCTGTGGGCCAGTATATTGTGACTTTGTAGGTTCGTGAAATTAAAAAGTTCAATTACACCACTCAAAATGTTCTTTATTTCCACCTTATTCCAATATCACAATTACAATTTAATGTGCACAATTACATTTTTGCCAGTTCGTCTTTACACGTACGCTCGACTCTACTTACACACCGCATGCCACAACAACACTACACTCAACTGACTGTCGCTTCCGGTATTGATCGGCCCGAAGTTTCCCGAATCTCCTTTTATGGAGGGGGAAAACATTCTCGAAGCTTCGTGTCACTTCGAGTGGCAGGAGGAGGGGTAAATGAAGACTCAGCTACCCCTCCTGTCTCCCCTCACTCCACCGGCCATCATTTATTGATCGGCATCGCGAGTCTGCCGCCTGGGTAACAATATTGAGAACTCCCAGTTGTTGACACTTATGAAAACTATGAGCGTTCACATAGATATCGGTGTATGCAGGCTTGCAGTATACAGCATGCCCCAGTGTACTGTTGCTGTTTTTTTTAAACAAGAATGTCCATCCTTCTCCACATCCATGGTAAACTGTATTTGAGGTCAAAGGCTATTGAGATGTGCAAGAAAGCTAAGCAAAGTGTCTGATCCATGTGGCTTTTTTTCGTCTTTTCCCCTGGCTTGCTTCCCGAGAAGAACTTGAGCATGAACTTACAGTTTTGTAAAACAAAGATGGAATTTTCAACTATGAGTTACTTCTAAGTGATAAGAAATTCCTTGAAAAGATACCAGAGAATGACATTAGTCTCCAACTCTCTAAACTGTCATGTTTTACAGAAATGTAAGTGATGTAGTACTCACGTACACTATCTTTAAATTTATACTATTTTTTGGACTTAAAAGTCATAAATAGAGGAAAATAAACTTTGGGATTTAGACATTTACATTCAAATCCAATAGTTACAACCCAAGATCACACAAACAGGAAGTTTAACACATACACTACTTTCAACACATTTACAAGCACAATATAACAAAATCATTACAATTAAGAAACAAATAGTTTTCAAAAATCTTGAATGACAAAAAACTGGGCACAGCAAAAAAGATAAGCTTAAAGGAAACAAGTTTGCCGCAGAATAGAAAAGAAGAAAAACTTCATGTATTCAGTAGAACATTGTTTTCGGGCTTGAAGGCTGTGGTCCAGACGATGAAAAAACATCTGAGTTTCGCCCATCAAAGCTACAGCCAAAATGTCAAGTTGTAACGAACCAGAAGTAACTCTCATTCCCGATGGAGCTACGAGCGAAATGTCAGATGTTTTTTAATCATCTGAACCTAGGCCTTCAAGCCCGGAAACAACATTCTACTGGATTAACACCAGCCATGCTAGCCTAAGCATGTACTTCATGTATTACCCACAGAAGTTCGATAAAATGAAAAAGGTTTTCATAGAACACAACATTTACAAATACACCATAAAAATATAAAATATAGAGGAACTTGAACATGAGGACCAAAGAACATTAAAAAAAAGTTAACAACACTGTCAATTGTCTCATCTCACAGGAGTTCTGCTGCCATGGGACTGTTGAAGCATTATTCTGGACCAGTTTGGAACCTGCAATCTTGCGATCTGAACCATCCACCCTCATATGTATAAAACAAAATCTAGAAAAATCAGCAGTAAGTAGCGCCTTTTTTGGCAGGTAAATCACAACATTAAGAACTGAAGAACTGCCAATAGATCTTCATGTTGATGAACACGGACAAGTCTACCAATGCATGTCTGGGTTCAGTTAGTTTTTTTTTTTTTTTTTTTTGTGTAATTTACGTCCTCCAAAGTTAAGTCATATCGGACGATGAATGGAATGTGTGAAATGATGCTCAAATAAGCCCAAGGTCCATAGAGCTTAGAGTTACCCGACATTCATCTTTCAGGATAAGGGAAAACCCTGGAAAAAACCTTATCCAGGTAACTCACTCTGACTGAGATTCGAACTCAGGACCTCTTGAACGTGAGGCAGACACGCTGCTACCACCACGCTACCGAGGCAGGCATTCAGTTAGGCGCTAGTCTAACAGCCCAATATCAATAGAGTTCCTGGCATATAAAACAATTCTTTCCAGTCACCAGTGCTGACAATTGACAGAATTGTTAATAAACAAAATGTCTGGTTGATAAATGAAGGAAACCACAGCCTACCTTGGCAACCACTTGAGCAAGCAGGAACAGTTTTAACAGGCGAAGGAACTGCAGCTGCCGCTTCTAGCACTGGTCTACAGGTACTACTGGTTGCTCTAACTTCACCACTTTCTTCTGCATGCTCCAATAACCATTCAAGGGCCTCACTCCTGTTCATCCTTCATGTGGCAACAAGAAAATAAACTCTTTCACATGTGTATGCACCAAATTAATATTAACAAACAATTTATCTACTACATACCCACAAGAGAAAATATTGTCTTCCACACACAGGGATTTGAAATTCCCTAAAAACAACAGGTCTATGTCTTTGTGTGTCCATGAACAGCATAACTCAAAAATGACAACTGTGCAAGATACCAAACTTGGCATATAAGTTTACCATCTTCCAAAGATGCCACACAAGATTTTTAAGGAAAATCTCCTCATCCAAACCTTTAGAGGGAAATAAGGTCAGTATAGGGATCTGAGATCTCAGTGGTAGCCTAGAATGTGAAGGGCCTCTATGAGAAGGAGTGTAATGGTGAGGTTCAAAATGTGTTTAAAGACTGTCACATGTTAATGATAGTGGAAACTTGGTTAGAAAGTAAAGTGAATATAGTGCTTCCCGGATTTAACTTTTATAGTATAGAGCCACACAGAGGTAGAGCTTCAAGTGGCATAAGTGTTTTATAAGGGATGATAAGGGGTTAAAGATAGAAGAAAAGGAACTATGGAGTAAATCAGTGTCATGGTTATCTATGTGAGATATGCTTAAAAAAGGAGAAATTGTTTGTATTGCTGCAGTGTATAATCCACCATCTACATCAGAGTATTTTGATGCAAATGTGTTCAGGAAATTAAGTTCGGGAGTTGAAGAACTGAAAAATAAATATGGAAATGTGGAAATCATAGTTAGAGGAAATGTAAATGCAAGGATTATGGATAATCAGGTTAATATAATTTTGAGTCAAACTAGTACTCAATGCTCCATTTATTGCTTGTATTTACCTAGAACGCATTTTGTTAGGATCTTCTTAACATCATAAGCTGCTATCGACTAATGGATGTTGGTTTGGTAAACTCCTTGGAGGTGATAGGGGCGTCTCTGTCAGTATCTTGTTGAACTTGAAGTTTGGGTTTTCTTCAAAGGTAGTATTGAAATTGAACAATTTTCTTTCATATTTCTTTATGAAAAATTTTTCCCATGTGGTTAATGGAGCTGGACCTTGGACACTACTCGTTCTATATTGTGATTATCCTTCCAAAAATGGTACGCTACTGCCGATTTATCTTTTTCTTTGTTCCTGATGTTCCTAAAATGCTCTTTAAGCCTAATGTTCAAATTCCTTTTAGTTTTTCCAATGCAAAAGTTGTCACAGTCTTTGCAGTTTATCTGGTACACACCTGATTTTTTTGTCTGTGGGTATCTCCTTTGTATTATGTGATTTCAAAAGCTGTTGTAAACTGAATTTGTTCTGTAGAGCCAAAGTAATGTTCTTTGAAGACTTTTTGGAAAAGACGGTAGCTTTGGGGTAATACGTAAATTTTCTGTATGAAGTTTTGTTGCTGATTGGGGAAAGAGTAGTTATTTGTCTGCATCTTTGTTGTCTTTTGAATTTATCAATTTTCTTTTTGACCAATTAAGGACTAAATCCATTGTATTCTGCAATGTGAATTATATTATTGTACTCTTTGATATATTCCAATAATAAAAATATGCCATTTCTTTTGGTAGTTCTGGGGTAATATGTAAATTTTCTGTATGAAGTTTTGTTGCTGATTGGGGAAAGAGTAGTTATTTGTCTGCATCTTTGTTGTCTTTTGAATTTATCAATTTTCTTTTTCACCAATTAAGGACTATATCCATTGTATTCTGCAATGCGAATCATATTATTGTACTCTTTGATATATTCCAATAATAAAAATACGCCATTTCTTTTGATACAGCTCTTTTTAAATTTACTAATGAGAATACCTCATGCAATAACTTATTACAGACATATTCAATGTAATGGTTCCGTGATAAAATCTGATAGTCATGCCAAGAAGCTTTACAGTTTTACTTGTTTTATCATTTAGACAATTTCTATTATCATATGAATAGAGAACATGTGGCATGGATAACATTTCTCTATATCATTTATCATTATTAAGAACAACAGAGGTCCTAGGCAGGAGAAATCCTTGAAATTTTAACATAATAAATAATTACTTTCTTGGAAGTGTTGAAAACAGTGTTGTTATGATAAATTAACTTTAAAGAGAGTCGATTAAAGACACTAGACAACACTTACTTTTAAATTTTTCCGGAACTAGTTTCAGAGGCTTTGCCTCTATCATCGGCCGGCTCTCGACTGATTCTCGTTGGTGTAGCTGACGATACTTGTTTTAATCCGCAATGGAAATCCGCAACAAAGGGCGGCGGAGAGAAAGGTTTTAAAATTAGAAATTAATCAGCAATACAAAAATTTGGATGAGATAGAATTAAAACTTTACAAAATTCATTCAGTTTTAACGAAAGCGCTGGGAAACGTGATGTGGGAAAACTTTGAACATAATTATTTGGCAATCCTAAGCAAGAAAATGAAAGAAAAGACATTACGACTTAAACACAAATTGGCCAATCTGTGCAACATGTCCTCCCACAGAAATACCGGGAAAAAGTTTAAAAACATCCGGAACATCAACGTATGTCGATCAGCAATCGTCACACACGCTAAATTCAATAGTGAAATAAGTTGCGTAAACGAAAAATCGAGCACGCAAATCTTTGAAAACGTAGTAAACCTATCTAAACAAAATTTCTCCACAAAAGAATTGGACCTTTTAAATAATGGATTAAAAACATGCGTCAGTTTCTCAAACAAAATTCAAGATTACATTGCAGATATCAACATTTCGACACAAATTCTACCAGTATCCATACAAAATTCAGTAAAAAGCCATTGTGAAAATATTTTGGAGGAAATAGAGAACAGATCCTTTCAGAAGAGAAAACATAATGCTATCCATTCTTTGAAACAGAAAAACGTTATTTACACAAAGGCAGACAAAGGCAACAAGATAGTCATAATGGAAAAATCAGATTATATTGAAAAAATGGAAAAAATGCTAACTGACAACGAATATGAAACCATTAACAAAAATCCTCTAAAAACTTGCATACAGTCATATGAAAAAACAATAGCAAAATCAAGCATAATACCAAACAAATATGCAGTTAAACCGGATAACCCAACCTTACCTAGACTTTATGGCTTACCCAAAATACACAAACCATCCATAACAATGAGACCTATAGTTAGCAGTATAAATTCACCAACATACAAACTTGCAAAGTGGCTAACAAACAAATTCAATTCATTTCCAAAATTCGACAGCCTAAGCATCAAAAACACCTATGAACTTATAGAACACATTAAGGATACTGAACTAAAAGAAGAGGACACACTAGTCTCATTTGATGTTAAATCACTGTTTCCCAGCATACCAGTTAATCAACTCCCACCGTTGATAGAAAAATGGCTTAAATCACTTGGAATGGCATCATCTGAAATTTCAGACTACATTGAACTAACCAAATTATGCATAGAACAAAATTTCTTCCAGTTTCAAACAAAATATTATCACCAAACTTCAGGGTTAGCAATGGGCAACCCACTATCACCCTTCCTGGCCGATCTGTACATGAGTGCATTAGAAATAAGGATCAACAAAGGTTTCCCTTGGATGTTCAAACTCTGGCAACGATATGTAGATGACATCTTTGCAATAGTACCAAAAAAACACATCAGTGATGCACTAAAACTTTTAAATATCCAAGAAAAAAGCATCAAATTCACTGTAGAAATAGAAAAAGACGAGCATTTACCATTTTTGGATCTAAAAATAATGAGGAATAAAAACAGACTAAACTTTGGCATTTACAGAAAACCAACACAGACAGACAACTACATAAAAGCTAATGGCTACAACCCAAGATCCCACAAACAGGCAATCTTCAATAGTTTAGCACACAGACTGGTAAACATCCCTCTCACAGCAGAAGAATACAAAACAGAATACAACAAAATAATTGAAATAGCACAAAAAAATAACTTTCCCAAATCATTAGTGGACAAAAAAGTGAGCTTAGCAAAAAAGAAGAAGCTACTAAAGGAAATCACAACTCTCTCATCTACAGAAACTAATATGATTTTCAAAAAATTCACTTACCATCCATGGGCCTATGATAAATTCAAAAAAGTCTTCAAAAAACAAAATATTCAACTAGCACCAGTCAACCATTTCTCCTTAAAAAACCTAATTTGCTCAAACATCAAAGATGCCATTCCATCAAACAAAAAATCTGGTATATATCAAATTGAATGCAATGACTGTAGTCAAATTTATATTGGAAAAACAAAAAGAAATTTAGAAACAAGAGCAAAGGAACACTTTAGAAACATAAAATATAAACAATTAGAAAAATCAGCAGTTGCCACACATTTTTGGGAAAAAAACCACAACATAAATCCAGAACCAAAACTACTGAAACATACATCAGGAAAACAAGAACTATCCACATGGGAACAAATCTTCATTTCAAAAAATAGGAACAAAGTATTCAATTTCGACATCCCCCAGAAGGATTTGTTCAGCAAGTTCCTTGAGCCGCCACCAGAGGAGACCTGTGACAAGGTATCGTCAGCTACACCAACGAGAATCAGTCGAGAGCCGGCCGATGATAGAGGCAAAGCCTCTGAAACTAGTTCCGGAAAAATTTAAAAGTAAGTGTTGTCTAGTGTCTTTAATCGACTCTCTTTAAAGTTAATAATAAATAAACTTATTGAAACTGAAGCAAACATAATTTTTTACTAATATTGAGTTGAGATTATTAGAGCCTCATTAATATTAACTTATGTAATAATGAAGCAATGTTAATTAATCTAGTTTAATAAGTAGTTTTTCAATATGAATTACCATATACAGTAAAACCTGCCTACGACAGACCCCTTATATACCAGAAACATGGAAAAATGGAAGCTTAATTTCTAAATGAGCTGTTTCCCAGTTAAAATTACACTCTAAGGCAGAAAACTGCCTAACACAGAAACGGAAATATTTTTTGGGAACTGTTTGTATAAATAACCTGATTAGAACAAATTACTTTATGTATAATGGGTTACAACGTACGTATTACAAAAAGTGCAATAATTTTGAGGATGACTACAATTGTACCGAAGTTCCATGAACCATAAAATTATAAACTGTAATCCTTCAAGGAAAAGGGAAAACCAGCTCTCTCTCCACTCTCTTCCAGCATCCATGGTAAGGGTACAACTGTTTTGTAATGTGTTCATTCTCAGTTTAGTTGTTACAAGTGATCAAGTACTAGTGGAAGAAAATGGTGAACTATGGTGATTTTTAAAAACACAGATTGTATGTTTACACAGAAAATGAAGCTAGTTACAGTGGAATAATAAATATAATACAAATAAAACATTTAGTGATTATTTTCCACTTATCTTAAGAAGTTGATGACAATACTTCTATCTTCTATTTGAAATTAATTTCGTAGACATTTGCTCACATCTTTAATAATCTTATCTTAAGATAAGTGGAAAATAATCACTAAATATTTTAATACAATTTTGAGTCGAACTAATACTCAATGCTCCATTTATTACTAATATTTACCTAGAATGCGTTTCGTTAGGATCTTCCTAACATCATCAGCTGTTGTCGACTAATGGATGCCGGTTCAGTGAACTCCTCGGAGGTGATAGGTGCGTCTCTGTCGGTATCTTGATGAACTTGAAATTTGGATTTTCTTCAAAGGTAGTATCGAAATTAAACAATTTACTTTCATATTTCTTTGTAAAGATTTTTTCCCACGTGGTTAATGCAGCTGGACCTTGGACACTTTTTAGTAAGTGAATTTCTCGTTCTATGTCATGATTTTCCTTCCAAAAATGGTATGCTACCGCCGATTTATCTATTTCTTTATTCCTGATGTTCCTAAAGTGCTCTTTAAGCCTAATGTTCATGTTCCTTTTTGTTTTTCCAATGTAGAATTTGTCACAGTCCCTGCAATTTATCCGGTACACTCCTGATTTTTTGCCTGTGGGTATCTCCTTTGTATTATGTGATTTCAAAAGGTGTTGTACACTAAATTTGTTCTGTGGGGCCAAAGTAATATAGTGTTCTTTGAAGACTTTTTGTAAAAGGTGTGTAGCTCTGGGATGATACGTAAATTTTCTGTATGAGGTTTCATTGCTAATTGGGGAGAGAGTAGTTACTTGTTTGCATCTTAGTTGTCTTTTGAATTTATCTATTTTCTTGTTGACTAATTCAGCACTGTATCCATTGTATTCTGCAATGTGAATGATATTATTGTACTCTTTGTTATATTCTATCTTGTTTAAAGGTACATTAACCAGCCTGTAGGTTAAACTGTTGATAACAGCATGCTTGTGTTGTCTTGGGTTATATCCATCTGATTTTATGAAATTTTCTGTGTGTGTTTCCTTTCTGTGTATGCCAAATTCAAGTTTATTATGTTTTCTGGTAAGTTTCAAATCTAAGAAAGGGATTTCATTGTTTGTCTCTTTTTCTATGGAGAATTTGATTGCAGGATTTTGTAAATTAAGTAGTTTTAATGCATCATCCACTTGTTTCTCATTTATTATTGCCCAAATGTCATCCACATATCTGTGGATGATCAATGCTTAAAAATTAGTGGGAATGCCTTTGTGATGTGCGTTTCCAAAAAGCTGATGAAGAGGTTTGCCAAAAATGAGGACAATGGGTTGTCCATAGATAGTCCTGATTTTTGTTTGAAAATTTTTTTATTGAATGTAAAAAAGGACTGTTCAATGCAAATATTGGTTAATTGAAGGTATTCCTCTATGACGTTTTGGTCTATTTGTAGGGACTGAAGCCATGTTTGCATGTACTCTATGAGTTTGTCTCTTGGAACACTTGGGAACAAGGAGATTACATCAAAGGATACCATTCGGTCAGTGGGAGAAAATTGTAGATTTTTAGTTTTGTTGATGAATTCCAACAAATTTTTAATACTGTGGCTTTTGAATTTTGGTAGCTCCTTAAATTTTTTGTTTAACCATTTGGATAGCTTGTAGCAGGGTGTGTTTATGTTGTTAATGATTGGGCGCATCTTATTTCCTGTTTTATGAATTTTGGGTAATCATTACATTAACTTACAGGCTGGTTAATGTACCTTTAAACAAGATAGAATATAACAAAGAGTACAATAATATCATTCACATTGCAGAATACAATGGATACAGTGCTGAATTTGTCAACAAGAAAATAGATAAATTCAAAAGACAACTAAGATGCAAACAAGTAACTACTCTCTCCCCAATTAGCAATGAAACCTCATACAGAAAATTTATGTGTCATCCCAGAGCTACACACCTTTTACAAAAAGTCTTCAAAGAACACTATATTACTTTGGCCCCACAGAACAAATTTAGTGTACAACACCTTTTGAAATCACATAATACAAAGGAGATACCCACAGGCAAAAAATCAGGAGTGTACCGGATAAATTGCAAGGACTGTGACAAATTCTACATTGGAAAAAAAAAGGAACGTGAACATTAGGCTTAAAGAGCACTTTAGGAACATCAGGAATAAAGAAATAGATAAATCGGCAGTAGCGTACCATTTTTGGAAGGAAAATCATGACATAGAACGAGAAATTCACTTACTAAAAAGTGTCCAAGGTCCAGCTGCATTAACCACGTGGGAAAAAATCTTTATAAAGAAATATGAAAGTAAACTGTTTAATTTCGATACTACCTTTGAAGAAAATCCAAATTTCAAGTTCATCAAGATACCGACAGAGACGCACCTATCACCTCCGAGGAGTTCACTGAACCGGCATCCATTAGTCGACAACAGCTGATGATGTTAGGAAGATCCATAACGAAATGAGTTCTAGGTAAATACTAGCAATAAATGGAGCACTGAGTATTAGTTCGACTCAAAATTGTATTAATTTTGTGCTTCATTGTATCATAGTCCTTAAACAACGGAATACTAAATATTTTATTTGTATTACAGATTGTATGTACCCAAATTCCGTAAAATGAGTTTTAAACATAGATATTTTCTATGTGTGTTTGGAGGAATTTAGTAACAGTGACATCAAAATTAATCGTAGAAACTATTTGTAGTCGGTTTATTGACACTCGTCACTTCCTTTGTTATATTATTGAGGGACTAGTTTCAAAGGCCATTGCCTTCATTTTCAACCTCTCTGCAACTAGCATCTGTTGTCGTCTGCTCTCTTCTCTCTGCAGGTGGAACTATGAACTTCTTTGTCAAATTGTCTACTGGTGGGATTTCAAAGTTCATTACACTGTCCATATTTTTCCATATGAATATGTTCTCCTATGTTGTTAGTTTATTTTGGTTTATCACTCCGTTTAGTAATTTTGGATTTGGATCAATGTCATGATTTTCATTCCAAAAATGAAATGCTACTGCTGACTTTTCTTCTTGTTTCAATCTGATGTTTCTAAAGTGTTCTTTGACTCTGGTTTTTAGATTTCTTTTAGTTTGACCTATGTAGCATTTTTCACAATTTTTACAACTTATTATGTATATTCCAGATCTGTTAACTGATGGGATTTCATCTTTTGTTTTTGAATTTAGCAATTTTAAAACTGAATGTCTATTGGTAGGTGCCAAGATTATATTTTGTTCCTTAAAGATCTTTTTAAATTTATTAAATGTTTTTGGGTGATATGTGAATGAACTGAATATGCTGTTACTTTCTTTTTCTTTTGTAAATGTGGTTGCTTCCTTAATGATTTTCTTTTGTTTAGCTTTTCTAATTTTCTTAAGCACCAAACATTTGTTGTATCCATTTTCTTCTGCTATGTGTAGTATGGCTTTTTGTCCTTTGAAGTATTCTTCTTTATCCATGGGTATGTTGACTAGTCTGTGTGTAAGGCTGTTTATTATTGCATGTTTAATTGGATTGTAGCTATTATTTTTTATTGTAATTTTCTGAATGTGTTGGTTTCCTGTAAATTCCAAATTTTATTTGTGTTGTTCCTGATGATATTTCAATCCAAGAAAGAGAGTTGTCCATTGATTTCCTTTTCTATTGTGAATTCAATAGTCCTTTCTTGCAAATTGAGTAATTTTAATGCATCATCTAAAAGACAATGTAAAAAATGATGTTAAAATTGTGAAAAATGCTACATAGGTCAAACTAAAAGAAATCTAAAAACTGGAGTCAAAGAGCACTTTAGAAACATCAGATTGAAACAAAAAAAATCAGCAGGAGCATTTCATTTTTGGAACGAAAATCATGACATTGAACCAAATCCAAAATTATTAAAAGGAGTGATAAACCAAAATAAACTAACAACATGGGAGAACATATTCATATGGAAAAATAAGGACTACATAATGAACTTTGAAATCCCACCAGTAGATAATTTGACAAAGAAGTTCATAGTTCCACTGCCAGAGAGAGGAGAGCAGACAACAATAGATGCTAGTTGGGGAGAGGTTGAAAATGGAGGCAATGGCCTTTGAAACTACAGTTCGGCCGCTCTTTCTCCGGCTCTGACATTTCTCGAGAGGGGGAAGCAGGTTGTTGCCAGTTCTTTAGCGGGAATTTCCAGCAGAGGAGCAATTCATATTTTAAATATTTCATGTACTTGCATATTTCATGAACTAGTAGCCATATTATTATAATAGTGATAATAATAGGACTTAAGAACACTAAAAATCGGAATTCACGCACGCAAAATATAGCAAAGAAAGTTCACCAGAGCAAGCAGCTAAAGCCACATGGTTCTAACAAATTTAAGTTGGCAACACAGTGTTGGGTTCGGAGGCCATGCCTAGCAGCGACAATGCTGATTGGCGCTAGCAGACAGTTTTAACTTCCTGACCACAACACCAGATGTAGAGACTCCCAATACTACCAACAGATGCAGTTAGTGTGTGTGAAAGGTGTGAACGAAATATTCAAATAGAGTGGGGTTGTAATGAATATCTTGCATGATAATGAAATTGAAAGTTGGATTTCAGTGTTTTAAATCTAATATAGTACTACATTTTCATTCTAAAGATAATTTTGAGGATATGTTTTCAATTGCTCATTATTGTAGTTGGTACTATTACCTTCCCCCTCCACCTCTTGCAGTCGCAATACGTCAGAGCCGGAGATACAACGGCCGGACTGTAGTCCCTCAATAATATAAAAAAAAAGTAAGTGACGAGTGTCAATAAACAGACTACAAATAGTTGTTACGATAGATATTTTCACTAGAGGAAAAAAATTAAGGTTATTGAAGAACATAAAAAGAACAAACATCCAGCTAAAGAATTAATTATGTTGTTTAAAGTCGGGAAATCTCAGATTTACGAGATTTCAAAAAAGAAAACAGAAATTAAAAACAAGTGGCTAAAGGGAATGGCAGGGCATATGATACGCATTGCAAAATCTAGAGAGTATGATGAGCTAAATTGTGCTGTGTTCAAATGGTTTGTCAGCACTCGCGCTAAAGGAATTCCCATTTCTGGACCACTGCTTCAAGTTATAGAGACAACAAGAAAATTAGACAAAGACAATTTCAGAGCTTCAAATGGATGGCTGAGAGTTTCAAACATCACCATAACATTGTTTTGAATATTAAGTATTAGTTTAACTCAAAATTATATTACTTTTGTGCTTCATTGTATCATAATAGTTACTCACAGGAATATTGTTTTGAATATTGTATGTGATGAAGCAAATGATGTTGATATGCAGATCGGAAAGGTAAAATTGAAAACAAAGAAACTAGACGATAAAGTACAATTATTGTATGTAAGTTGAAAATATAGTACATAATACATATCAGCCTATTATTATTTACACTGCATTGTATATTATTCCTAAACTGTAAACCTGTGCGACTATATCTTCTGTAATTTCTTTGTATTCGAACACAATCCTCTGTAAGAAGAAAACTTGCTAAATGGAAAACAAATGCTAGAACGATTGCGTTGCATTTTAGAGAGGTTTTACTGTATGTGGTTTCAATCTGTTGAGTATAGTAAAACACACTAAACTATCAAACATACCTGTTAAGTCTTAAAGCTCTTGTACTGATATCTTCTGAAAATCCCATATCCATTAGCTGGCGTACTGCTCGTGGATCTGGTTGTGCTTTGTTCTTTGATTCCATTCTTTCTCTTATTATTTCAAAAACCTCTTCTGCACCTTGACTAGGACTGAGCAGACGGGCAGAAGCCTCCACCAGTGATATTAGAATTTTCCGAATTTCACTCTGAAACTAAACAACATTCACTTTGCACTTCCAATCAAATTCAGAGTAAAACTAACTTTTAAATCTCAGAAACTATTTGTAGTTGGTTTATTAATACTCGTCACTTACTTGTTTATATTAATGAGAGACTAGTTTCAAAGGCATTCGCCTCCATTTTCAATCTCTTTCCAACTGGCATCTGTTGTTTTCTGCTCTCTCTCTCTGGTGGTGGAACTACGAACTTCTTTATCAAATTATCTACTGGTGGGATTTCAAAGTTCATTACACTGTCCATATTTTTCCATATGAATATGTTCTCCCATGTTGTGAATTTATTTTGATTTATCACTCCTTTTAATAATTTTGGATTGGATCAATGTCATGGTTTTCATTCCAAAAATGAAATGCTACTGCTGACTTATCTTCTTGTTTCCATCTGATGTTTCTGAAGTGCTCTTTGACTCTGGTTTTTAGATTTCTTTTTGTTTGGCCTATGTAGCATTTTTCACAATTCTTACAACTTATCTGGTATATTCCAGATCTGTTAACTGATGGGATTTCATCTTTTGTTTTTGAATTTAGCAATTTTAAAATTGAGTGTCTATTAGTAGGTGCCAAGGTGATATTTTGTTCCTTGAAGATCTTTTTAAATTTATTAAATGTTTTTGGGTGATATGTGAATGAACTGAATATGCTGTTGCTTTCTTTTTCTTTTGTAAATGTGGTTGCTTCCTTAATGGTTTTCTTTAGTTTAGCTTTTCTAATTTTCTTCAACACCAAACATTTGTTGTATCCATTTTCTTGTGCTATGTGTAGTATTGTTTTTTGTTCTTTGAAATATTCTTCTTTTTCCATGGGTATGTTGACTAGTCTGTGTGTAAGGCTGTTTATTATTGCATGTTTATGTGTAATTGGGTTGTGGCTATTATATTTTATGTAATTTTCTGAATGTGTTGGTTTCCTGTAAATTCCAAATTTTATTTTTGTGTCATTCCTGATGATATTTCGATCCAAGAAAGAGAGTTGTCCATTGATTTCCTTTATAAGATACATTAAAATTACTCAATCTGCAAGAAAGGACTATAAAATTCAGAAAAGGAAATCAATGGACAACTCTCTTTCTTGGATCGAAATATCATCAGGAATGACACAAAAATAAAATTTGAAATTTACAGGAAACCAACACATTCAGAAAATTACATAAAAAATAATAGCCACAACCCAAGTACACATAAACATGCAATAATAAACAGCCTTACACACAGACTAGTCAACATACCCATGGAAAAAGAAGAATATTTCAAAGAACAAAAAACAATACTACACATAGAAGAAGAAAATGGATACAACAAAAGTTTGTTGTTGAAGAAAATTAGAAAAGCTAAACTAAAGAAAACCATTAAGGAAGCAACCACATTTACAAAAGAAAAAGAAAGCAACAGCATATTCAGTTCATTCACATATCACCCAAAAACATTTAATAAATTTAAAAAGATCTTCAAGGAACAAAATATCACCTTGGCACCTACTAATAGACACTCCATTTTAAAATTGCTAAATTCAAAAACAAAAGATGAAATCCCATCAGTTAACAGATCCGGAATATACCAGATAAGTTGTAAGAATTGTGAAAAATGCTACATAGGCCCAACAAAAAGAAATCTAAAGACCAGAGTCAAAGAGCACTTTAGAAACATCAGATTGAAACAAGAAGATAAGTCAGCAGTAGCATTTCATTTTTGGAATGAAAACCATGAACGATCCAAATCCAAAATTATTAAAAGGAGTGATAAACCAAAATAAATTGACAACATGGGAGAACATATTCATATGGAAAAATAAAGATCACATAATGAACTTTGAAGTCCCACCAGTAGATAATTTGTCAAAAAAGTTCGTAGTTCCACCACCAGAGAGAGAGCAGACAACAACAGATGCCAGTTGGAAAGAGTTTGAAAATGGAGGTGAATGCCTTTGAAACTAGTCTCTCATTATATCGAGATTTAACTGTATTGGAACACCACAAAGAAGCAAAATAATTAGACAAAAAGAAGGTTAATATCAGCGGACATAAAATTTATCAACAATTGCCTAAAACAAAACATTTCTCTGAAATTCGTAAGAAAAGTAATAAAAATTTAACCACAACAGTAGAGAACAATTAGATGCTGAAAAAGCTGTGTTAAAATCCGAAAAAGCCAATCACTACAGAAAACTAACTAATATAGACCTCTCATTGTACAAGCTACATTTGAAACTGGTAAAATTACTAGGAAACACAGCATGGGACCATTTAGAGACTAAATCATTTGAACATATAAATTATAAAGTCAAAGAGAAAGTTTATCGTCAAAAGAAGAAACTAAAGCATAACCATAATCATTGGCAACCAAAACATAACAGAATTTCAGCAAAGAACACATCCCTAGACAATGTCATTAATCTCTCAAAACAAAATTTTAACACTGAAGCAATAGATATCCTTAACCAAGGCCTGAAAACATGTATAACATACTCCAGCAACCCGGATGAATTCATTGCAGATATAGAATTAGCAGTAGAAGGCTTGGAAACCATGGACAAAAATATAATTAGGAAAAAATCATCTCCTATATTGGAGAACTTAAACAGAAAACCAGGAAAATATTTGAAACAAATTAAGATAATTAAATCTTTAAGGAAAAAGGATGTAATCTTCTCAAGGGCTGATAAAGGGAACAAAATAGTAATTTTAGACGCAGCTACATACAAGGAAAAAATGTTAGAGTTACTACAACAAAAAGAATTCCAAGAAATAGATTCTAATCCACTCAACCGATGCATAAAAGATGTACAAAACACCATTATTAATAGGAAAATTTTAACAACTGCAGAACAAAAAACTATCAGACCGGACAACCCTACGCTTCAAGACTATATGGTTTGCCTAAAATACACAAACCCAACATAACCATGAGACCCATTGTAAATAATATCAACACTCCTACTTACCTTCTGGCAAAAAGGCTGTCCAAAAAATTTCAGTCCTTTCCAAAATTACATACTCTGAGCATAAAAAACTCTTTAGACCTGGTAGAAAAAATTCAAAATCTTAAACTAAAACCTCATGACACTTTAGTATCCTTTGATGTCCGCTCCCTCTTCCCTAGCATTCCATTAGACAAACTTTTGATTCAACTGAAGAAATGGCTAAATTCTATAAACCTAGATGCCAATGCAATAGAAGAATATTTGGCAATGACTGAAACATGTATACATCAAAATTATTTTGTTTTCGATGGAAAATATTATAAACAAATTTCAGGACTAGCTATGGGAAACCCGCTATCACCATTTTTGGCCAATCTATACATGAGCTTTTTCGAAACACATAACTAAAGCCTTCCCTCATATTTTTAAAACATGGTACAGATACGTAGACGACATCTTTGCAATAGTGCCCTACAAACAAATAGATGATGCTTTGAAACTACTCAATTTGCAAGAACCCAGCATACAATTCACAGTGGAAACTGAAGAGGACTGTACTCTACCTTTTTTTGGACCTTAAAATCACAAAAAGCAATGAAAAACTAGAATTTGGTATCCATAGAAAAGCAACACACACAGATAATTACATCAAAGCAAATAGTTTCAACCCAATTCCACACAAACATGCCACCATCAACAGTCCCACACACAGATTAGTAAATATACCCCTCAGCCAGCAAGAATATCAAAAAGAATACCATCTAATCTTAAAAACTGCAATTAAAAATGGATATGGAAAAAAACCTGGTAGATAAAAAACTAAAATCATTCAAACTTCAAAAGAGATTAAAACAGATCACAGCTCTCACACCAATAAAACAAGAAATTAGATTTGCTAAATTTACTTACCACCCCTGGGCCACAAAAAAGTTCCAAAAAATATTCAAGAAATACAATATAACATTGGTACCAAAAAACAATTACTACATTAAAAACCTACTTAACAGTAATAATACTGATAAGATAAAACCAGAGGAAAAGTCAGGCATTTACAAGATTAAGAGTAAAGACTGTGAAAAAATTTACAGAGGGAGGACAAAAAGAAACATAGGCACTAGAAAGAAAGAACACTTCAGGCACTTAAGATACAAAAATATTGATAAGTCCGCAATAGCAGCTCATTTCTGGTCTGAAAATCATGAAATTGAAGATAGCACCGAATTACTAAAATACATACAAAAACATAGTGAACTCGTCATATGGGAGAGAATATACATAGAAAAACATAAAAACCAACTAATGAACTCTGAAATCCCGCCAGAAGAGAATCCCACATTTAAGTTCATCACTAAATCAACAGATGGCAGCAGCAACTCCAGAATTACCCACACCACTGGATCAAGCTTTAGTCGCATAAGAGCCGAAGATGCAAACGATGATTTGCGAAACATGTCCTCAAAATAGGTACGAAAGTGAAGCAGATGTGTAATAAATACAACTCATCTATAAATTAATAATAGTCTCTCATTAATATAAACAAGTGACAAGTATTAATAAACCAACTACAAATAGTTTCTGAGATTAATTTTGACATCACTGTTACTAAATACCTCCAAACACATATAAAACTTTTAAATATACAAATGCTGCGCAATACACTACACATTTCATATATTTCTTGAACTCTACAAAGCACATTAATGACACTCATATACCTTACACGTTTTGGGTACCATTAATACCTATCTCAATTATGTTTCCTCAATAATATATCACATTTTGCCAGTTCCTACGTATGAAACACAAGGATCAAACTGAAAGCTGTGTGCAACAATTTAAATCTTAATCTTTATTTTTGTAGACAAACCAAGTACATCATCTTAATCTCAAAACTTTTCTGTCATTTTCAATAGTCTCCATATATTTGTACATATTTTTCCCCATCATTCTGCAAGTTTGGAAATATGCTTATGATGGTATAGAATAAAAAGAAGTATTTCAGAACAATGCTTAGAACAATGAACAATTCAGTAACAATGCTTATGATGGCATTCTGTTCCTGATGAGTCATTCCATGTCAAAATGAACACGTTTGAGACATGAGCTTTTTGTATTTTCTCCAAAAAATTTTTACGTAACACCTAGAAGAGATTAAATAACCTGTCTATTTTGTTTTTGGTGTGGCACGATTATTTAGAGGTTTATTGAATATTATATTTTCCGTATATTCGCCTGCTGTATTCTATGAAAATCGTTATAACAAAGATTATATGAATAATGAAATGTTAGTGTTTGAGACATTATGAAGTACAAATATTGCAGTTTAATAAGCTATTTTTTTTTAGTTTCGGTGAAAACAAAAAAATGGGTGCCATTTTTCAAAATGTGTTTTAATTAGAAAAATGTTACTTGATAAAAACGGAAAAAATATCATTATAATCTTTGAAATATTATGCATGGAATTGCATTGGTTTCAGAATGGGATTGAAGTAAAAATCGGTGTTATAAATACTTTACTGGTGGCGTGTGAGGTGATTCATGTCAGGACCGAGAGTGCTGTGAACACATGGGCCAGCTATCATTTTACTTCCGGTGTTTACCTTTCAGATCTGCATCTATGCATAATAAGTTGAAACCTCAGTATGTTGTCAACTGACATTTCGTGTAAGTTCTGAAGTATGGAAGTTTATTTTCATCATGTCAGATTTGGTTCAAAGGAGTTATTGTTACTGTTTTAATCCATTCAAACTAGTTAACCACAGAGTAGGACATAAAAAGTTAAGGCCAGTAAACTCAGCAATGCTCATTAAACTCAAACTGGAAGGCGTAAACCTATCTTGCGATTTGAAAGTGTGTGACAATTGTCACAAGAACATTTCTAAACTTCCAAAGCAACAAAGTACAAGTGAGTTATGTGTACCAATTGCAAGTGAAAGTGCAGTACTAGAAGAATTTGAAAATACAGATAGTGATAGTTTTTCCTCATCCTCCAGTGATAAAGTAAGTATGGACACAAAAGACGCAGCAAGAAAACTGAATGAGAGTTTAGTGGCAATAGGAGAATCGGCTATAAAAAAAAGAAAATTGTCGCAAAAACGCTATCCTCGGGATAAGTTTCAGAAAATATTGCAGGCAATGAAGGATAAAATATTTCATATTGCAGACTCCACTTCAAATGAAAATTCACATCATTCTGAAATAATACAGAAACTAATAAACATTGTTCCATGAAACTGATGACAAAACTCTCAAAATACAAATACTGGCGATTTTTGACAGCTGGTCTTACAAGAAAATAAAACAACATTTTGATGTGTCAACTCACATGATACGATTATCTAAACGGGTGGCTACAGAAAAAGGAATTTTAGGAACTCCAGACACCAAATCAGGAGAAAACCTTGACCCATCTACATTTAAAAAGGTGTCTGAATTTTATAATTCTGATGATGTGAGTAGGGTTATGCCTGGCAGAAAAAATGTAGTTTCTGTTAAACAAAATGGTAAGAGAATCCATTAACAGAAAAGATCGTGCAATCTTAAGGAAACTTACCAAAGCTTTAAACATATGCATCCGGATGTCAGAATAGGGTCTTCAAAATTTGCGGAATTAAGGCCTAAGGAATGTGTACTTCTTGGAACTAGTGGAACCCATTTGGTTTGTGTTTGTGCTCATCACGAAAATGTCAAATTAATGCTTGATGGTATCAGTATTTATCGTCTCACTGAAAATTCAAATCCCATTTTAACCAATTATAAGCACTGCTTGACACACATCATCTGCAACCCCCGATCATCTGTTTTTTAAAGACATGTAAAGCTTGTCCAGGAACTGAAAATATAATTTACAACAACTGCTTGATGAACAAGATACTCGTGAGATTACCTACAGACAGTGGGTGACTGTGGATCGCACAAATTTAGAAACCTTGATATCGCCCGTAGAGGATTTTCTAGGAAAATTATCAACAAAACTCAGCAATTTACTTCCACATACATTCATAGTTCAGCAGCAGAATTAATTATTGCGGGAGTGTAAAGAAAATCTGTCATTAGGTGAATGCATAGTGATAGCCAATTTCTCAGAAAATTATGCTTTTGTTAGTCAGGATTCTGTTCAGGGGGTACACTGGAACAATAGTCAGGCCACAATTCATCCTTTTGTGGTCTACTATAAAAAACATAACTTTGTTGCTATTTCTGAATGCTTAAAACATGACTCCAGAGCTGTCCACCTTTTCCAAACAAAACTGTTACTGTTTCTGAAACAGAAACTGAGAGTACTGCATAAAGTAATATATTTTTCAGATGGGTCAAGTGCTCAGTATAAAAATAAAACAAATTTTTCAAACATCTGTTTACATGAAAATGACTTTCAAATTCAAGCAGAGTGGCACTTTTTGGCCACATCCCACGGCAAAGGACCTTGTGATGGCATCGGTGGTACTGTTAAAAGATTTGCAATGAAAGCTAGCCTTCAGCATGGAATAGACCCTATCACAACTCCAAGAAAACTGTTCACCTGGGCCAAGAAGAACATTTCCAATGTAGTTTTCAACTTTTTCTACGATAGTCAACATAAGGAGCACAATAATGTATTTCAATCAAGATACCAACAAGCAAAAGTGGTGCGAGGCACTTTACAATTACATTCTTTTGTGCCAATATCTGTATTTCAGGCAGTAACAAAAAACTATTCGTTGCAAAGCGAAGGGAGAGAGGTGGATATTAAAACTCCTTAACCGATCTATGATTAATTTTAAATCAATGCAACAAAATATGTGGTGACTGCAACTGTAAATTTGTGACTGGAATTTCAAACTATTGAATGTTGTGTGATGAATGTAATCAAAGAGAACTATTAATAGTATCATCACCAAGCTTCTGGAAACAGAAATCATAATTGACCCTGTAGGTGATGACAGCAGTGCAACGCAAGATACGCCGTCAGCTGGCACACGGTGTGTGTGTGTCTTGACCTTGTCAGCAGCACTGCACGACTTGGTAAGTTACTTAATTTCTCTCTTATTATTTGGAATCCCAATCTGAATTTTTTCCTGAGGTTATATGACATCATGAGGTTAGTTTTAAATTTTTTTCGGAATGTTTTTAGCAATGTACTAGCATTGATAATGATATTTGTAATGTAATGCCTTTGTGAAAATATAAATATTACACGAAATATTTTTTGTTTAATGTGTAAATGAAGTATACATTTCAATTTAGTAAATGAGCCAAAAATTATATTTTTCTGCCAAAAATAACCAGATATATTCACATTAATTTAGAACAATGCGTGCAAAATACCCAAATGTTTAATGCTTTTTATTGACCAAAATAATTAAACCAGAGACTAACAAAAAAATATGTGTATCAGTTTTTCCTTCATAGAACACATAAACTCGATATCAATGAAATCGGAGACATGAAGGTCAATTTTCCCCGAAATTTGTGCGATTTGACATGGAATGACTCATACACTGTTGTTCTGAATATCCTTCATCATTTCATACGTGACGGAACCATACAGATGGTAGTCATAAGGTGCAAAGTGGGAAGGATGTGGAAGTTTCCCATCCAAATATCTTCTCTACAGTGACATGAGCAGTGTGGAGATGTGCATTATCCTGTTGCAGGATGATCTCCTTGTCATACAGTTCATGAGAAAGTTTCAACAGTATGGGCTTTTATGCTGTGGTCTACTGGAGTTAGAAGCTATTGATATTTATACACATCCCTACAGTTTCAATAAGAAAGAAGCAGCTTAGAAACTCAACAGTAACTGGCATACTGTCATCGAAAGCAAAAAATGACACAAAACAGGAGAAATCGAAGCGAATGAATAAGAAGGAAGCAACACCATGGATGAAGCCTGCCCCCTCCCACCAAATAAACTAGAGGAGGTTGCTCGAGGGATAAATAGCAGCTTCGAGAGGCAACACTTCAGACGCAATGCAAACTTTTCCAAAGAGACAACTACACCACTGAAGATGGCAGATGAAATATCTGGAAATTCTAACTCCAGCAGACCACGGCATAACAGCCCTGTAATAACATCTAGTTATACAAATATAACAATTTGTAACAGAAGCTTCACTTAACTTAAGAAAATGGTGTTAATTCTTCTTTCTGATTGATATCAATTTCACGAACTCTGAAGATGCGGACAAGAGTTCGTGAAATCGATATCAATTAGAAAGAAGAATTAACACCAGTTTCTTAAGTTAAGTAAAGCTTTTGTTAAAAATTGTTATATATGTATAATATTCATTGCTTCACTGTAGCTAGCTTCATTTTCTACATAATCTAGTTATATTGTTTATGCTCGACCATGACAAAACTTTAGTATCTATACAATTGGTAGCATTACTTTAATGGGCCTCATTAAATTACACCTGTTCATTAAAGTATTGGTATTTGACCAATCAGAAGTGGCCACGTAACATTGCAAAAGCACAAATATCAATTATTCTCTTTTCAATCAACAACAGTACTAGCACCAGTTTAGAAAAAAGTCAAAATATTTCACAGTGACTTTGAACTTACACTCTCATAAATTATGGCAAAAGCATTCAATGTTACCGATAAACTTGTTGCCACAAAAGTCAAGAAAGTGTATGAGAAATTCTATTCACAACCCATGTATTGGAGAGTATCAAAAGGTATACATTCATTAAATTTAAAGGGAGTTGATTAATGACACTAAACAACACTTACTTTTAAATTTTTACGGAACATGTTTCAGAGATATATTGAGATTCAACTGTATTGGAACACCACAGTGAAGCGAAAAATTATTAAATTTTAGATGAGTCGCATTTTTTACACATCTGCTTCACTTTCGTACCTATTTTGAGGACATGTTTCGCAAATCTTCGCTTGCATCTACGGCTCTTGTGCGACTGACGCTAGATCCAGCGGTGTGGGTAATTCTGGGGTTGTTGCTGCCATCTGTTGATTTAGTGATGAACTGAAATGTGGGATTCTCTTCTAGCGGGATTTCAAAGTTCATTAGTTGGTTTTTATGTTTTTCTATGTATATCCTCTCCCATATGACGAGTTCACTATGTTTTTGTACGTATTTTAGTAATTTTGTGCTATCTTCAATTTCATGATTTTCAGACCAGAAATGAGCTGCTATTGCGGACTTATCAATATTGTAACGGGACCGCTGGAGCACCCTGTACTAGCTGCGAACGGAAGGTAGGGGAGGACCGCGTTAGCCACACCTCTCCCTCGTTTGTCTTATAGTGGTGACAGCCAGTGGTCGGAAAGAAACATAATTGTGCGTCTGTTTTCCTTCCACCTGGTTCTCGATCTTTCTGTTACTAGAACAATCTTGTAAACACCAGAAGTCGGGATATTCCTATATAAAGAGGGACAGACAGACAGTGTGTGTCAGTTGTTGTGCTGTGTTGAGTTGGTCGGTCAGTTAGTGAGACAGTCGCAGTTCTTGGTGTAAGAGTTAGTCAGTGACGTGTTAATGAACGAGAAGATTGTGCAACGGAAGACTGTACGAACCGTGTATGAGTATCGGAGTTGATGTAATCGCGAGTACAAGGAAATTGTAACGGACGAACTGGTGAATCGTAATTGGTGTATTACGTAATTTTGTGTAATTGGCAAGAGTTAAACTGTAAGTCGGTAGAAATAAAGAACATTGTTGAGTGGTGTAATTGGACTTTTTATTCCACGAACCCACAAAGCCACACTGGTGTCAGGAAGCGGGAAGATAACATCACCGAACATTACAACCATGGACGCGGCAGTGGAAAAATTTTTGGAGAAGATGATGGAAATTCAGGCCGAATTAATAACGAAAATAGAAGCGGCAAATAACAACCTGGCCGCAAAGATGGAAGAAATGCAGGCCGAATTAACAGAGAAGCTGGAGACTAGAAATAACCTGGCCGCGGAACTGAAACTAATCAGGACGGCTAAGGACAACATCACCGGGAAGATGGAAGAAATGAAGGCCGAATTAACAGCGAAGACGGAAACGGCTAACAACAACTTGGCCACGACAATGACCTCAAAGATGGCCGAACTGACCACGGAAATGAAGGTGGCGAACGAGGCTCTCGCCGCAAAATTTGAGGAACGGTTGGCCGGCATTTTGCCAGAAGCTAACCAAAAAATTTCAGTCCTTTCCACAATTCCATACTCTGAGTATAAAAAACTCTTTAGACCTGGTAGAAAAAATTCAAAATCTTAAACTAAAACCTCATGACACTTTAGTATCCTTTGATGTCCGCTCCCTCTTCCCTAGCATTCCATTAGACAAACTTTTGATTCAACTGAAAAAATGGCTAAATTCTATAAACCTGGATGCCAATGCAATAGAAGAATATGTGGCAATGACTGAATTATGTATACATCAAAATTATTTTGTCTTCGATGGAAAATATTATAAACAAATTTCAGGACTAGCTATGGGAAGCCTGCTATCACCATTTTTGGCCAATCTATACATGAGCTTTTTCGAAACACATATTACTAAAGCCTTCCCTCATATGTTTAAAACATGGTACAGATACGTAGACGACATCTTTGCAATAGTGCCCTACAAACTAATAGATGATGCTTTGAAACTACTCAACCTGCAAGAACCCAGCATACAATTCACAGTAGAAACTGAAGAGGACTGTACTCTACCTTTTTTAGACCTTAAAATCAAAAAAGGCAATGAAAAACTAGAATTTGACATTCATAGAAAAGCAACACACACAGATAATTACATCAAAGCAAATAGTTTCAACCCAATTCCACACAAACATGCAACCATCAACAGTCTGACACACAGATTAGTAAATCTACCTCTCAGCCAGCAAGAATATCAAAACGAATACCATCAAATCTTAAAAACTGCAATTAAAAATGGATATGGAAAAAACCTTGTAGATAAAAAACTAAAATTATTCAAACTTCAAAAGAAATTAAAACAGATCACAGCTCTCACACCAATAAAACAAGAAACTAGATTTGCTAAATTTACTTACCACCCCTGGGCCACAAAAAAGTTCCAAAAAATATTCAAGAAATACAATATAACATTGGCACCAAAAAACAATTACAACATTAAAAACCTACTTCACAGTAATAATACTGATAAGATAAAACCAGAGGAAAAGTCAGGCATTTACAAAATTAAGTGTAAAGACTGTGAAAAAATTTACATAGGAAGGACAAAAAGGAACATAGGCACTAGAAAGAAAGAACACTTCAGGCACTTAAGATACAAAAATATTGATAAGTCCGCAATAGCAGCTCATTTCTGGTCTGAAAATCATGAAATTGAAGATAGCACAAAATTACTAAAATACGTACAAAAACATAGTGAACTCGTCATATGGGAGAGGATATACATAGAAAAACATAAAAACCAACTAATGAACTTTGAAATCCCGCTAGAAGAGAATCCCACATTTCAGTTCATCACTAAATCAACAGATGGCAGCAACAACCCCAGAATTACCCACACCGCTGGATCTAGCGTCAGTCGCACAAGAGCCGTAGATGCAAGCGAAGATTTGCGAAACATGTCCTCAAAATAGGTACGAAAGTGAAGCAGATGTGTAAAAAATGCGACTCATCTAAAATTTAATAATGTTTCAGAGACTTTGCCTCCATCCTCAACTGGCCATCGACTGGTTCTCATTGGTGTAGTTGACTATATTTTGTCATAGGTCTCCTCTGGTGGTGGTTTAAGGAACTTGCAGAACAAATCTTTCTGGAGGATGTCGAAATTGAATACTTGTTTCTATTTTTTTAAATGAAGATTTGTTCCCATGTGGATAGTTCTTGTTTTCCTGATGTATGTTTTAGTAGTTTTGGTTCTGGATTTATGTTGTGGTTTTTTTTCACAAAAATGCGTGGCATACCAGTAAATCAACTCCCACCATTGATAGAAAAATGGCTCAAATCACTTGGAATGTCATCACCTGAAATTTCAGATTACCTCAAACTAACCAAATTATGCATAGAACAAAATTTCTTCCAGTTTCAAACAAAATACTTCCACCAAACTTTCGGTTTAGCAATGGGCAACCCCCTATGACCATTCCTGGCCGATCTGTACACGAGTGCATTAGAAATAAGGATCACCAAAGGTTTCCCTTGGATGTTCAAAATCTGGCAACGATATGTAGATGACATCTTTGCAATAGTGCCAAAAAAAACACATCAGTGATGCACTAAAACTTTTAAATATCCAAGAAAAAAGCATCAAGTTCACTGTAGAAATAGAAAAAGATGAGTATTTACCATTTTTAGATCTAAAAATAATGAGAAATAAAAACAGACTAAACTTTGGCATTTACAGAAAACCAACAAAGACAGACAGCACATAAAAGCTAATGGCTACAACCCAAGATCCCACAAACAGGCAATCTTCAATAGTTTAGCACACAGACTGGTCAACATCCCTCTCACAGCAGAAGAATACAAAACAGAATACAACAAAATTATTGAAATAGCACAAAAAAATTACTTTCCCAAATCATTAGTAGACAAAAAAGTGAACTTAGCAAAAAAGAACAATCCTTTCATGGAAGTGTTGAAAACAGTGTTGTTGTATAAATTAAATTTATTGGGAGTCGATTAATGACACTAAACAACACTTACTTTTAAATTTCCCCGGAACTAGTCTCAGAGGCCTTCCCTCTATCTTCAGCCGGACATCGACTGGTTCTCATTGGTGTAGCTGGCAATATTTTGTCATCGGTCTCCTCTGGTGGCGGTTTGAGGAACTTGCTGAACAAATCTTTCTGGGGGATGTCGAAATTGAATACTTTGTTCCTATTTTTTGAAATAAATATTTGTTCCCATGTGGACAGTTCTTGTTTTCCTGTTGTATGTTTTAGTAATTTTGAAATTTAGAAACAAGAGCAAAGGAACACTTTAGGAACATAAAATACAAACAATTAGAAAAATCAGCAGTTGCCACGCATTTTTGGGGAAAAAACGACAACATAAATCCAGAACCAAAATTATTAAAACATACAACAAGAAAACAAGAACTGTCCACATGGGAACAAATCTTTATTTCAAAAAATAGGAACAAAGTATTCAATTTCGACATCCCCCAGAAAGATTTGTTCAGCAAGTTCCTCGAACTGCCACCAGAGGAGACCGATTACAAAATATTGCCAGCTACACCAATGAGAACCAGTCGATGTCCGGCTGAAGATAGAGGGAAGGCCTCTGAAACTAGTTCCGGGAAAATTTAAAACTAAGTGTTGTTTAGTGTCATTAATCGATTCCCAATAAATTTAATTAAAAAAGAAGAAGCTAATAAAGGAAACCACAACCCTCTCAGCTACAGAAACTAATGATTTTCAAAAAATTCACTTACCATCCATGGGCCTTTGATAAATTCAAAATTTGTTTAAAAAAACAAAACATTCAACTAGCACCAGTCAACCATTTCACCTTAAAAAACGTAATATGCTCAAACATCAAAGATGCCATTCCATCTAACAAAAAATCTGGGACATATAATATTGAATGCAATGACTGCAGTCAAATTTATATTGGAAAAACCAAAAGAAATTTAGAAACAAGAGCAAAGGAACACTTTAGGAACATAAAATATAAACAATTAGAAAAATCAACAGTTGCCACGCATTTTTGGGAAAGAAACCACAACATAAATCCAGAACAAAAACTACTAAAACATATGTGTTTGGAGGAATTTAGTAACAGTGACTTAAAAATTAATCTTAGAAACTACACTATTTGTAGTTGGTTTATTAATACTCGTCACTTACTTGTCTTACAAGTACAAATAGTTTCTAAGTTTACTAAAACATACATCAGGAAAACAAGAACTATCCACATGGGAACAAATCTTCATTTCAAAAAATAGGAACATAGTATTCAATTTTGACATCCCCCAGAAAGATTTGTTCAGCAAGTTCCTTGAACTGCCACCAGAGGATACCCATGACAAAATATCATCAACTACATCAATGAGAACCAGTCGATGGCCGGTTGAGGATGGAGGCAAAGTCTCTGAAACATGTTCAGAAAAAATTTAAAAGTAAGTGTTGTTTAGTGTCATTAATCGACTCCCTTTAAATTTAATTTATTATAACAACACTGTTTTCAACACTTCCAAGAAAGGAATTGTATAAATTCATTCTCAGAAAATGTATTCTTAATGTATTTCAAAGAACTGTCTCAAAATATATAATCATCGACCTTGTGAACTTGCTATTCTATTTTGAAATAAAAACTCAACATTTAATTATTCAATTTGTCCCAGTTTGTCTATACTTTCTTTTAGGTTAAACTGTGCCATACATTAACAGCTGTTTATAGGGAAGTAATCAATATTTCTGTACCTGCATACTATGTTTCACGATTGTAACATATCACTCAAACCAGAAATGTATACTTTGAGATGAAACCTTTAGATACAAGATTGAGCATAAACAGTCATGAAATTTGACTATAATGGTAATTAAAATGCTTGTATCATTGCTTTGCTTCACTCGCTCGGTTAATAATAATAATACTCACATTTTAATTACTACCATTATAGTCTTGTTGCATAATATACTATTCCAGTTGTAAAAGCTCTCTCAGTATCAAAAGTACATGGATACAACAGACAACATTATGTTTAGTCCAGGTTCAATCCTGAGCATCTCAGAAGTCACTTATCGTGACTTTCCCAGCAGATTGCATTGGCTTTGCTTCTTCTTCAACAACAAATCCAAGTGGTGGCATTCCATATTCTGTCATTTTGTTTCAGGCTTGTTAATGATGGAACCAGTTTTATCATCCTCATTAAACTCCAATTCATTTTGAAACCTCTGAAGATAAACTGGGCAGTGGTTCTTTCTGAAGTTTGTGGTCTTTGATAAATAAATGTAGCACAAACTTTTCAATAGCCTAAGCTTTCAATAATATCTTGCAATGAACCATGTTATGTCTTCTCATCGACTCTTTCCTTGTAGTGGACAGTGACTGCTCATTTTATGTTTCACCTAATACTGCAGAAATCTACATAGCTAAGTTCAAGTCTGAAGTGAATTTCTGCAGCAGATTTTTCCTTCTAACAGCACACCGTTGAAATGACAATGTCTACCTCTGGTGACATCTGTCAAGATGTATGTAAAGACTAGATTATTATCTTGAAGTCATTTTTGTTATATTGTTGGAATTCAAATTTTAATAATGGCTCAGTCATGACTTTCAATATGACCCTCATATTTAAAGGTTTGTTGGACAGTAACAGAAACCAAATAAAAGGTTTTAATAAAGTTGGTGGCATTTATCCAAATATAAACTGAAAATTGGCAAAGACATGCTCTATTTCAGGAAATGCTGTCAACTGCCAAGTTTCAACACAAAAAGTGTGACAATAGCAGCAGTGCTGGAGACATTTCAAATAAATATAGAAATAGGATACATAATAAATAAACAAACTAAGTGGTGGATTGAGTCAACATGAAAAATTCAATGCCATGGCCAGGATTTGAACCACGGATCTCCTGGTTTCCATCCAGTCGCTCTAACCCATTGAGTTACCATGGCCAACGTACCGTCCTGACATTAAATTCTCCATTTGACTCGTATATTTCTCCGGTAAACCACTAGGGGCTCTCGCATTCGAGATATACCGTTTGTGGTGACTTACTATCATAATTACTTGAGTCCCAGGCTTCATCATTTAACTCTTATTTAAGTTAATTGATGGAAATTAATAATTTTCTCATACTACTCTATATAGGCTAAGATTTTTAATGGATTGAGTCAACATGAAAAAATTCAATGCCATGGCCAGGATTTGAACCATGGATATCCTGATTTCATCCAGTCGCTCTAACCCTTGGAGAATTTGATGTTAGGACGACACGTTGGTCATGGTAGTTCAATGGGTTAGAGCGAATAGACGAAAAACAGGAGATCCATGGTTCAAATCCCGCCCATGGCATTGAATTTTTCATGTTGACTTAATCTATTAAAAACCTTAGCCTATGTATGTCTAGTGTGAGGAAATTATTAATTTCCATCAATTAACTAAAACTAAGTGGTAATAATGGAGGGCAAGGAAAAAAAAAAAAAAAGGAATAACACTGAATTGAAATTAACACTCAGAGGTTCATTAGCAGTAGTATACCATTTCTGAAACTGGTACAAAGACCAATAGAAATTGATAAAACTGGGAAAGAGATAAATATGAGTCACCCTAATTAATTTTAAAATTCAAATAAGAAGTAGCTCAAATGTATACACATTCATATTTTTTTTAATTCAGAGAGCCTGAAAACATGTACTGAGTGAGTAAAAAAGAATTGAACAACTTTTTACGCCTATCATAAAGATCCATAAACACTGATTAAGGGAACTGCATGCTTCCATCATATATAAAAAGTATTTTATTTGTTAACGAAGCTGTCAATTGCCAGGATCACATCAGTGCCGCCAATGTGCTGCAATTTTGTCTCACAGGAGTTCTTAAATCTCTCGACACATGGGTGTAAATTTTAAATCACTTGGTCTGAGCCGAGTTTGAATCTGTCACCCAGATATGAATACCTGAGCACTTTTGCTAACACACAGAACCAGTCTCTTGAAACTGACGGTACCATCTCAAAAGATGGAGGAATTTTAATAAAATGTTTGCAGAAATGTTGCTGTGCTGTGAAATGCCAGTGAAAGCTTTCTCTCAATTACATGCCATTGTTACACAAGACCTGCTGCTAATAAATAAAACTGTTAAAATTATGATGTATTTTGATAAGTCATTTGTTTGTCAACCTTCAACAGCTTATTCAGAATATATCAGTATGTCTGTTTTACAGAAGAGGGTTGTAATAAAGAAAATGTCTTACATCTGCAGTGCATTCTATGGGCGGATGAAGTTTAACCTTATTCTTTTCTTCCAGATGCTGCGTAGCGAGGTTGATCTCTTCTATTGCTGGACCACGTAAGTTTTCTTCTGTGAGCAGTTCTTTAGAAGGAGATGGTCTCAACTCCACCAAAAGAATTTCATCTGAAAACACAACACACATCTCTACAATCTTTGCAAAAGTTAAAGGCATATGGAGGCGAGCCGTACTGCAGACTCCAGCTAATCCTAAGCTTACCCCTCCTACCAGCACTGCCGAATGTGGGACATGCATCTCATGTACCTGAACTGAGAAAGTTATATTAATTAATTATGCTCGGTAAATGTTTGAAAACGAAAGATGCCAATCTTATAATAAGAAAGAATTTTATTTTCTGATCATGACCATACAAAAATCCTGTCTCTACAATACTTACAACGCAAGCGATGCAAGTTTTATCTTCATATGGTTATGGTTACCCAACATCCATCCATCCATTCAACACAGATAAGCCCAAAAAACAACACCATTCTTTCCTCACAATATCTGAAGCATAAATAAATAATGCACCTCTAATGAAAACAGAAATCATACTTTTTTTTTGTGATGAAGACTAGTTTCTGGGGACTTCTCCCCTATCGTCAGTTCTGTGGTTCATCAACCACAGAACTGACGATAGGGGAGAAGTCCCCAGAAACCAGTCTTCATCAAAAAATTTGTAAGTGGAGAAAAGTATATACAAGGTTGACTTACTTGCCTAATTTTAGTAACAATGGCACTCCACTTTCTGAAATACTTCTTTTTATTCTATATAGAAATCACACAGTTTGAAACAGAGTTAATTTTCAATTCGTTTTCAGAGTAGAGGTGTTGTTTTGTTAAAGTGAATGGCATTGTTATGTCGTGTGTTGAACTCAAGCTGAAATATTGTTAATATTACATTATTATTATAAACATATCATTTTTCCAGTATTTGTGATCCGAGTGTGTGAATATGTCCCTCGAAGCTGGAAAAAGTGATTTTTCAATCAACAAACGTGAAGTGATTCATTCAGGGCAGAAAAATTATATTTAATGTGATCAAGTTCTTACGAAAGCTCTCCAATCACGAATATAGGGCAACTGAAGATTTTTCAAAAATACAGCAATTAACTGTGGAAGCTTGTGGTGTAGGTAGTGTACACACAGTGTCACAAATTTGTAGTAAAGGAACTTCGTGCTTAGAAAAAAGGAGCGTCCTTGTATTTCAATCTCTGGTAAAGATCCATAAAGTTGGAAAGCTGGTTACTGGATTGGAAACCGTTCTTGCTATTCCATTGCTGTGACGTGTGTCAAGGTAAGATTTTAATGTTTTAGGAATATTTAATGTGTTTTTTAATTACAGAAAGAATACAGCCTTTGTTGGTGGGCAAAAGTGCTCTTATGTTCAGAACCTCTGATGTTCACCTACTACGCTTGGCAACATCTCTCTGCTTGAGCATTGGCCAGCATTTACATGCCTTTAACTTTTATGAGCGGTATAGTTCAGCAAAACAATGATTAAATTCAACATAAACAATTTTTCTTTTTCTGACATGTATCTAAGGTAGAGAATGCATTTATTTCCACCCATAGCTGACACTGAGATTTCAACAGATATACATGTTTAGAGATCCCCTTATTACATTAGTACTTACAATAAGCAGAGGAAGTACATTAAAAGATTTAATACCTAAATTGCATGTTTTGAAGGTCCTCTGAAAGCAACAAAAACATTTGGCTGAATGTGCATATGAGCAGCACAACAGAAAAGCAAAATAAATATAACACTTATATTTTGGTTCATCATCTACTAAAGGTGTGACACACATATTTTCAGTAAATTCTCCATACCCCAAAGTAACCTTTCCAAAACCTTAGCCTATACACAGCTAGTCTGAAGGAACCATTAATTTCCATCAATTAACCTTTACAATTTAAGTTAATTGAAGGAAATTAATCATTCATTCACACTAGACATATATAGACTAAGGTTTTTGATAGATACAGTCATCATGAAAAATTAAATACAATGGCCAGGATTTGAACCATGGATCTCCTGGTTTCCATCCAGTTTCTCTAACCTATTGAGCTACCATGGCCAACGTGCCATCCAGACACTAAATTCTCCATTGGAGTCATATATATTTCCCGGTAATCCACTAGGGGCCGTCGTATCCGAGATACACCATTTGTGGTGACTTACTATCGTAAGTACTTGAATCCCAGGCTAAGATTTCTGATAGATACAGTCAACATGAAAAATTCAACACCATGACCAGGATTTGAACCACGGATCTCCTGGTTTCCGTCCTTAGCCTATATATGGCTAGCCTGAAGAAATGATTAGTTTCCATCAATTAACTTAAATAATAGGCGTTTATTGATGAAGCCTGGTATTATATATATATATATTGTAGTTTACGTCCTCCAACTTTAAGTCATATCGGACGATGAATGAAAATGGATGAAATGATGCTCAAATGAGTGTGGGGTCAATGGAGCTTAGAGTTACCAGACCATTTGTCTTTCAGGATAAGAGAAAACCCCGGAGAAACCTTATCCAGATAACTCACCCTGAACGAAATTCGATCTCGGGACCTCTTGAACATGAGGCAGACACACTACCATCTACGCTACTGAGGCAGGCAGCCTGGGATTCAAGTACTTACGACAGTAAGTCACCACAAATGGTGTATCTCGGATACGAGAGCCCCTAGTGGTTTACCAGGAAATATATATGAGTCAAATGGAGAATTTAATGTCAGGACGACACATTGGTCATGGTAGCTTAATGGGTTAGAGCGACTGGACGGAAACCAGGAGATCCGTGGTACAAATCCCAACTATGGTATTGCATTTTTTCATGTTGACTGTATCTATCAATAAGCTTTACAAGTTTATTTCTTCAATTGATTAAAATATATATTTTAAGACATTTTTGTGCCCAATAATGATAAATCCAGTAACTAAATGAAACAAGTATCCGATAAGTGTTTCTGACGTTCTGGGCTACTAATTAAGTGTGCTGTAAATAGTAGTTGGAGTAAAGAATGTATAGGTGGTTCATCCAAGACACAGCAGACCAGTACTTCATGTTCAAAGTGCTGCAAGATTATAAATACTATTTAAGTTTGTTTTGGTTCAAACTGATGTTGGATTTGAGTCAAGAAAAAGTAAAGTACTATCCACAAAGCACAAGAAAGCAAGGAAAAGGAATGCGTAATGTAATCACTTTTGCTGTATTTATGCTCGCCTTCTGGATAAGATAAGGGTGCTAGGTTCATGTAAAATATAGTGTTGTCATATAACTCACCCATGCATAATACCTATCACTGCAGTTACTGAAACAAGCATTAGATCTGACAGTATAGGTGACTCATATGTACCCTCATACACTCATTTCATAGTAAACAGATCCACTGACAGAGCAAATAAACAGTTCAAACCTCTCTCTCTCTTCAGATCCTGCTTGTCTTCTTGTGGTGGGTAGACAGTACATAATACCTATCACTACAGTTACTGAAACAAGCATTAGATCTGACAGTATGGTGACTCATATGTACTCTCATACACTCATTTCATTGTAAACAGATCCGAAACCAGAACAGATAAGCAATTCAAACCCCTCTCCCATAATATTCCACTCAGACAATTCTAGAGACTTGAGTTTCCAAACCATCTTGTCATGACTCAGAGACTTACATAAGGGAATGGAGTACTACCACAGAGTTACGTATCAGAGAGTTGACAAGCAGTTACAGTATTAAATGGACTTTAGTATGATCTGCATTTTGTTCTTGAAGAAAAGCAAAATGTTGTTACACAGTAAAATCTATAATAAAGAAAACATAAGTGCTGCTTTGTGATGTTATATCAAATGAAGGGGAAGTTAGGCAAATTATTTTATTTTTTTAAACAAGCTTTCTGATTCCATTCATTTTCATTTCTTTTGTCATTTATTTCACATAATTGGAAATACTTAAGCTTTCACATTAAGTGATTCGCTTATACTTTGCCTGTTTCTTTATGCATTAATTGTCAACATCGTCACTACATGCCACTACCAATGTGTAATCTAGAATAATGTGATGGCACTTCAAAATTTACACCAAACAACTTTTACACCATGACATTCTTTGTATATAAATGGCCCCGATTTACTATGAGAATCAGAGGCATAGCCTTTGTGGCTGGAGTGTTGCCAATCTAAAACATGGACAGATGAAAGTACCAACACTGGGCAAGCAAAACTAGCGGTACCAATAGTTCTTAATAAATCACGCTTTGTTTGAAACTATATTTTTCTAAAATGAAAACTTTGAATTTATAGTTGAATGCAATATCATTTAACACATGTAATCAAAATATCGACTTAACTTTATTGATCCATTTATGGACAAAGCTCCACCATTTCTTTATCCAGTTGAAAGCAATAAAGTAATTTATGCAAAGCTTCAGGATTTACAATGCACCTGTAACTGAATATCATCACTATTTTAATAATGATAAAAATAATGATAATGATAATGGGTTGGCAATATTTCACTGTCTGCAAATTTCACAATTCCACAGTTGGCAACAGCTTCCCAGGCTCCATAGTTGCGTATCAAGCAGACATGGGAGCTGTAATAATACCAAATAACGCTAATTTTGAATGTACTTTCAGTTATTACCATTTAAGAGTGTATTTTATCATTTGCAGAAGTAATTATAGCAATATAGGTTTCATCCACACAATACAAAAAGAGCACCTTCATCGACTGCATAAAAATGTCATACTTCCACTAGTGTTAGGTTAGGTTAGGTCATGTTAGCTTTACATAAGTAGTTTTAAGAAAAATATGATTTTACATATTGTAAGGACTAAGAATCAGAACAGGCGAACGTAGCTAATAGGCGACTTAGTGTCTTACGTGCATGTTAATTCTTTAAATCACCTTTCTTCTGCTTAGGAAAGATATCTTTTGGTTAAGTATGAAACCTTTATCCTCGGTTATTAAGCGGGTGCATTATCTTTCCTTTGTGATATATAAGTTACTGTTTTAAGATTATTATTAGTTAACCATAATCTGAATAAAGTCACTTCGGGCATTTCAACTTAGAAGGTTAACTATAAGAATTGAAGTGAAAATAAAAGTTGTAACTGAATTCAATTACCATTATCCTTTAATCCTTCCTGCATTAGAGAGTTGTCATTTTCCAGGACTCTCTTGCCAGATACCAGCACAAGTTTATAGATGGGTGCTGTTTTAGAACATTCCAAAGGGTTATAAAAATGACACAGTGCCATCGTTTTCAGTTTCTCTACCGTGAACTCAGTTGCAGCATCTAAAGTCCAGCAGTCACCTTCAACACTCAAAATAGTTAGCTTCACTGAATCGCTATTACTAAATAAATTTGAGTCGGACACAAACATCTCGTCTTCTTTGTCCTTATCTATGTCTTCGCTACTCTGAAGCGAAACGTCTATACGACGAGTCCAAATATTAATAAACTTTTGGCGGCTTCCGTATAATTTCTCTCGCATCCAGGTGATCATGAAAACTGGTCAGCAAAATTCTTACAAAGGTACAGACTGCCATGTACATCATACTGCGATTTTGTTGCTATACCATTTCTCCCGTGACTGCACTCCAATTATGATCGATACTTATCGAAAGTAAGAACAATGTAGGTTACGCTGGTTACGCGAACTTTTATTTTTCCTTTATAGTGTAGAGGAAATATTGTATTCCAACAAAACATTCAATATAGTTGTTAATAAATATTTTGGAATCTTTAGAATTAAAATAAAAGCATTTCTTCAAAAGTCCTGCGCACAGAAACGTCGCTGTGTATGTGTGTGAGGGGGGGGGGGGGGGGGGATTAAATGTTTGTTAACAATCTGTAAATTATCAGGATCAGCGTCGCCAAAATCTATTATAATGATATGATAATAATGATGATTTTGTTTGTAATTTACGTCCTCCAACGTTTTAGTCATATCGGACGATGAATGAAATGAGTACAATTGATGCTCAAACGAGTCCGGGGTCCATGGAGCTTAGAGTTACCCGACATTCGTCTTTCAGGATAAGGGAAAACCCCGGAAGAAACCTTATCCAGGTAACTCACCCTGACCGAGATTCGAACTCGGGACCTCTTGAACGTGAGGCAGACACGCTACCATCTACGCTACCGAGGCGGGCATGATAATGATGATGAGGATGATGATGATTATAATAATCTCGACTCAGTTCATTTAGGGGACAGTAAATCTAATAACACGGGACTGTCACCTATATTAGACACTTAAAAGCCAAGCTTAAAACTTGCTATCTTGGACTAAATTGATCAGCGCCTAACTGAGCCACCCAAAAAAATTGTAATAAGCTTTTATTTATGTATGCTCTTTAATGTTAACAATGTCCCATTCTATGTTGGCCGTGAAAGATTGCTCAAAGACCTCTACCAGCTTCTTTTACGTGGCATAAATCTACGACACGGGACCCGAAGAAAGATAGACTTGTGTATGAACAGCATTATTAGAAAGCGTAAAGTCGAATGAAAGTTTTCAGTAAATGCCCGCATTCTAAATTACATTGTAAATTGCTTTTGTTATCGCAACAGTGACTCAGCGATTTTAATCAATAGGTACACTTAAAGGGCCACGCGGTGGCTCGGTGGTTAGCCCGCTTGGCTCTCATCAAGGCGGCCCGGGTTCGATCCCAGGCCGCCGCAAAGTGAGATTTGTGGTGGACAACACGGCGTTGGGGCGGGTTTTCTCCGGGACCTCCGGTTTCCCCTGCCATCTCATTCCACCGGTGCTCCATCTTCATCTCATGTATCATCAGTGTCACCGCATGCGGTGCCGTATGTAGTAAAAGCGGGCGTTAAACACTACATATTTTAGGTACACTTAAACCATAAATCGACGGCATGCCCTATAATATACACTATTTAACTTATTTATAGTAAGTTTTTTTTTTAACTTTATTCTACTGTTCTGCAATTAAAGCAATGGGCCGCGCACTGGCCGAACAGTTAGACCGCTTGACTCTCACCAAGGCGGGTTCAATCCCAGGTGATCGCTGTGAGATTTATTGGGTGACAACACGACAAGGGTGGATTTCCTCCGGGCTCTCCGCCACCATTCCACCAATTGCTCCATTATCACATTTTCTTTATTCGTTAATTAATTTCGCCCTCATTCTGCCATCTACTTCTCTCGCTCTTATACCGGGCATCCTGGGTTCTCTGTCCGATCCAGACCCAACCCTAAAGACACAAGAGATAGACAAAGAAGATTCAAATAAGGCACGGTGTGCCTCGTAATTCGCAAGGCTCGGAAGTTGATGACCAACAAATCAAAGAAAAATGAGCAATAAAATGCCCTTAAACTTTACGGAAAATTACAGTTAGTTAGTTACTAACACTCCCCACATGGCAACCTTGGCCTTCGGGGTAACCTCACCCCACCAAGTGATGACCGGACCCATTTCTCAGGTGGAGGCACCCAGAGGGCGGTGTCCATTACCTCCGATGATAGAGTGATAGTGAAGATGGCGGCGAGGTGAGAGGACCTACAGTTTTTACCGTGGACTCCGAACCACGTTGGGCATAGGGGATACTTCACGTGTGCTAGACAGAGGTGAAGGCGTGGATAGGGCCGACTTAAAATCGCCAACCCCAGAGCCGGGAATCGAACTCGGGACCCTTAGAACGGGAGCCGCGAACGAAACCACCGCGCTACCCCGGCGCCCATTTACGGAAAATTACATTAAAATTGTATTAAAAAACAGCAGCAGATTCTTTTTGTAATTTTAATGTTCAAAATTTTTTAAAAAAAATCACTTTTTTAATTATTATAATTACATTCAGATTTATTCTGCCATTTGCAACATTTTTTACAAACATTATGTAACGTATCCCATGCATATTTATAGTATATTAGGGAAAATGTATTTATTCAGGATATATCTTATTCATCATTGTAATAAAGATATATGGTAGAGGCAATTGTGAATATCAAAATGTTGATGTTACCTGTGATTTCCTAACTGCAAACGAAGACGTTCACTCCTATCAATGTGGCAAAGGTAGTGATAAGGCTGGTAGATATATAAGGCCTTTATATTTGGAACAACACAATTTAAATCATACGAATAAAACGCCACAACAGAGTAGTATTTGTAAGAAGAGTTTTTCTAGTCTGTCTCGTTTGAAGGCACATATTCTCAGGAATGAGAGTAAGGAGCCACACCAATGTAAAATTTGCAACAAGACCTTCACTCGTTTGCAACATTTGAAAACACATTATTCAGTTCATGGTGATAAGAAGCTCCACCAATGTAAAGTTTGTGATAAGAACTTTACTTATTTGTCAAGTTTGAAAAGACATAATTTAGTTCATGAGGATAAGAAGCCACACCAATGTCAAGTTTGTGATAGAAGCTTTACTCAGTTGTCAACTTTGAAAACACATTATTTAGTTCATGAGGGTAAGAAGCCACACCAATGTAAAGTTTGTAGTAAGAGCTTTACTCAGTTGTCAGCTTTTTTTTTTATTATTATTTTATTTTATCCATCGATCAGCAATTATGCTTTACAGATGTTTGTTATAAGATACATAGGAACAGGACACATAACAATGGAGGTAGCCATGAACGACTCCTCTAACTAAATGTGGAGGATAACTGTAACACAAATTGAGAACTTAAAGTCTGATGGTAGTAATCACGTGTCTGAGTCGTCTGTGCTGGAGACGTCACTTAGGAGAAGATCTTGGGGCAGTCTGCGCTTCAGGCGAGTTGGCTGGCGAGTGCGACAGCCGAGACGGTAGGTAACAGCTCCAGGGACCTCCTGGAGATGGTAAAAGAATGGACGTGCCAGGCGTCGGATGTATTGGTGAACGGGTAGAAAACCAAACTCATGATGAAGCTGCTGGTTTCGGATGAACCATGGAGCGTTTGTAACTGTACGAAGCACCCTGTTTTGTAGTACCTGCAGTCGGCGGAGATTAGTCTTACTGGTGCCACCCCAGACTGGAGCTGCATAGGTAAAAATGGGACGGACTAGAGATGTGTAAAGAAGCAGGGAGGATTCATAACCAAGTGAAGTGCGCCTGTTGAGTAGAGGGTACAGTTTTGATATCCGGGCAAATGCAAGCGTAACAGACCGACAGATGTGGGCGTTCCAAGTAAGTCGAGTGTCCAGTAACACCCCAAGGTATTTCACTGGCACATTGCTTGGTAACCATGAGAGCGGTTCCCCCAGCAGCCGTAGTGATGGAGGATCCCTATAAGGTCGTAAAGAGAAGATCTTAACCTCTGTCTTGTTAGTATTGAGGGAAATGCGCCAGTGAGAGAACCAATGAGCTAATTGATCTAGGGCAATTTGCAGTTTCTGAATGGCATGAAGAATATTGACGTGAGAATAATAGAGAGCAGTATCATCTGCGTATAACGCCGTACAAACTGGAGCTATATCAGGAAGATCATAAGTGAATATATTAAAGAGGAGTGGTGCAAGTACTGAACCTTGAGGTACACCTGCTAAAATAGGCCGTCGGGTGGATGTGAAACCAGCAATGCGCACCACAAAGGTTCTATTGGTGAGAAAACTTGCTATGATTTGTATCAGATAATAAGGGAGACCAATGCGATATGTTTTAAGTAGTAGTCCACTGTGCCACACCTTGTCGAATGCCTGGGCGATATCTAGGAATGCTGCTACGGTGTATTGCCTGTTTTCGAAACCTTGAATAATAGACTGCGTGATTCTGAGCAATTGGTGAGTGGTAGCATGCTTCGGGCGAAAGCCAAACTGAAAAGACGGAATTATCTGATTATGGATCAAAAAATGAGAAATACGTTGATGAATAATCTTTTCAAAAAGCTTAGAAAGTGTAGGTAATAAGCTGATTGGTCTGTAACTTGAGGGAAGATTTTTTGGCTTGTTGGGTTTGTGGAAGACTATAATTTCCGCATGTTTCCATGTAGATGGAAAATGACCAATGCGCAGAGCAGCATTGAAGATTGATGATAAATAAGCTAGGGCTTTGTTTGTCAAATTCTTCAGCACAACGTTAGGGATAAGGTCATGACCGGGAGACTTTTTAACGGGAAGACGATGGATAAAGCGGGACAATTCACGTGGAGTAGTGAACGAAATTCTGTTGTGCGCTGTAGGACGAAGTTGGTACTCAAGGAGTTCCCTGTCCACGGAAGAGGGAATATTAGAGTCAAGACAGGTGTTAGGCGTGAATGTACGCTCGTAGTGAGTAGCTAGAGCGTCACACTTGGCAGCAGAGTCACTCAAAAGGGTCCCATCAACCTGAAGAGGTGGAATCACTGTCGGCTCTCGGAGAATCCTCTTAGTGATGTTCCATAAGGTATGATCTCCGGGACGGATAGTGGCTAATTGTCGCTGGTACTCCTGAAATCGGTGTTGCTCTAGTGCGGTCCGTACTTGCCGAATGAGGCTATTTAATCTTTGGCGCAGCCAGGGTAGACGCTGACGTTGCCACAATCGACGGATGCGATGTTTCTCTTGGATGAGTTGAGTAATATGGATAGGCAAGGAGGGGAAATGGCGAGGTTGAGGACTGCGGATAGTAGAGGATCGTACACTGGAAGAGAGCGCAGAGGTAAAATGGTGAACGGCAGTGTCTATGGCATCCGCATTACCCAGTTGATAAGAGGTGTGGAGTGCAGCATCCAGGTGTGTGCGAAAGATGTCCCAGTTGACAAAACCATCGATGAGTCGCGGGATTTGTGGCAAAATATTAGGAGTGAGGTTAAATGTGACCAACACTGGACAGTGATCGGAATCGAGCGCTGGCAGTGCAGAAATCGATGCAGGTAATCGTATATTGCGATGTACCCCAATGTCCAAAATGTCAGGAGCTACCTGTGGGTTGCCAGAATAGTAAGTCGGTTCTGTGGGAGCCAGTATGTGAAGACCAGTGGCATTAATAGTGTCAAACAGACGCCGTCCATTCGGGTTTGTAACTCTACAGCCCCAAGAAGTGTGCTTCGAGTTCAAATCCCCTAGCAAGAGAGTGCAGCTTTCCGCTGGGAAAAGGAAAGAGAAATAGTGAGTATTAAGCTTACTATTTGGGGGCTTGTAAGCACTCATTAGAACGAGATCGTTGCTATCGCGAAGAGAGAGTTTAACGCCCACTACCTCAAAACCGGGAATCACAGGTAGGAATATTTCATGATGAGTCAGAGAACGTTTAACTAGCACAGCTACTCCCCCAGAGGCGGTAGGTGCATTCCGATCAAATCTATAAATCTTGTAGCCTGGAACAGAGAAACGTTCATTCGGGAGAAGATGAGTCTCGGTGATACAGGCAGCATCTATACTGTGCAAGCTAAGAAAGGCACCGAAGGAGGCACGTTTAGTGCGTATGCCATTAGCGTTCCAGTTCAGGAGAGTGAGTGATGAAAGAGATGGCCTATTACACGCCACCATTTCGGAAAATAGTTAGAAGAGCGTTTTGGAAACATTGTGTAAATTGCGGTAAGAGAGGAGTAAGGAACGTGGATAAAGAACTTAGAAGTTGAGTGAACAGGCTAATTAACAGAGCCGAGAGAGATGAAGAGTCAGAGGGATCTTGTTGTGCAGTAGTACAAAATAAAACCTTGCGGACAACAGCTAGGCGGAAATGGCAAGTTTGTTCTGGAATCGTCCAGACAAACAACCATCGAGGGCGCCTCTTAGGAAGCAATTTCTAGAGTAGACAAAATGTCGGAGTCTGGCTGTAATAATGTGACGTGCGGACACAAGCGGCCATTATTGGAGTCTGGCTCTAATAATGCCTTCCAGTGTCTGCACGTCACATTCTTACCGCAGTGGGACAACAACCGTGCCTTCATACTACTCTTACTGTTATTCCTTTCGGAGGAGTGTCCGTAGTTCCGTTTTTCGAGCCTCAACCCATGGCGAGGACGACGAAGAATTCATTGATCTGACCTTACGTAAAAGCAAAAGATTCGAAACCTAGTCTGCAGGGGGTATGCCCGCCTCGGTAGCGTCGTGGCAGCATGTGTGCCTCACGTTCAAGAGGTCCCGAGTTCGAATCTCGGTCAGGGTGAGTTACCTGGATAAGGTTTTTTCCGGGGTTTTCCCTTATCCTGAAAACGAGTGTCGGGTAGCTCTAAGCTCTATGGACCCTGGGCTCATTTGAGCACCATTTCACCTATTCCATTCATCGTCCGATATGACTTAACGTTGGAGGACGTTAAGTCATATCGGACTATGCCCTCTGGATAGTCTAATATGGACAGAGGGAAAGCGACCAAGCTACAAGATGGTAGTGAAAAGGATATGTTTACTCCTAGAAAGTCGTTGGCAAGATCTCCGGATACTGCCTCGACTTCGAAGGAGTTGCTTGCTCAGGACAAAACAAACAAACAAATAGAGATACCTATTGATAATACAATCTTTAGATATCCAAGTGACCATGATATAACCCAAATAATACAAGAAATGAACTCCGTAATAGGCGCTGACAAGATGTCAGTAAATGGAACGAAGGCCATGTTCAAAAATTTGACAAATATAATAGAGAGATTTGATAGATTAAAAGAAGAGAATATAAAATTAAAAGCAGAACTGTCAGTTCACAAAGAACTAGCACAAGTACATACAATATCTGCGAGCTACTCACAGGCCTTATCAAAACCTAAAATACCTGAAAAAATTGATAGAATAGACAAGACAGCGAAAAGACAAAGATACACATTATTTATTTCATCATCGAAAGGGAAAACAACAAAAGAAGTACAGGAGATTGTAAGCAAGAATTTAAAGCCTGCAGATGAAAAAATAAGAATCAGCTATATAAAAGCGACAGATAGATCTTTAATACTAGATACAGAAACGACGGAGGATATACAAAAAATAATTAACAGCAGGAACCTGAGAGAGAAGGACTTAATAAAGGAAGAGCCTAGAAGAAGAAATCCTCTAGTTATAATATATGATGTCTTAGCAGGACAAAAAGAAGAGGATATAAAAAGAGATATGTATTTGCAAAACTTTGATGAGATGACATGGGAGGAATTTGACAAGAAGGTTGGACTAAGATTTAAAACAGGACCTGGAAACAAGGCAACGGTGCACCATGTAATGGAGGTTAATCCCATGTTAAGGAGACAGATGGTTATGAGAGGAAGACTCTACATAGGCTTTCAATCATTAAGTGTGGAAGACTTTATTACAGTTCCAAGATGTTTAAAGTGTCAAGACCTTGGACATGCGGCCAAGTTCTGTAAAACTGAACACAGTAAGTGTGCACATTGTGGTGAAGAGGGACACGATAGAAAAGACTGTTAGAAAAAACACCAACAGAAAAGATGTATACCATGTACATTGAGGAAAAAAGTTTGTACGGAAAACAAGGAAGAGAAAAGGCAGTGTCCTACATATTCAATGTTGAGAGATAGAATAATATCCAGAACAAACTATGGTTAATAACTCTAACACTAGATACCAAACAAGAAATAAAATAAATATGGACATGTCAGTTTTAAGATTTGGACAAATAAATGCAATGCGAAGCAAATTAGTAATGTTAGAGTTAAGGAAGTTAGCAGAGGAAAATAAACTTGACTTACTTTGTGTTCAAATACCATACACTCTACGAGGGAAAATCATACATATGCCAGTCACAAGTAGAGTAATAATACCTGGATTAAATCCTCAGGCAGCAATCATAGTTTTCAATAAGGAAATACAAATTGTTAAAATTGCTCAATATAACGATGAATGTCTTTGTTGTATTGAGATGACATATAGAGACAAATCTAACATCTTGATAAACCAATATTATCAATACAAGGATAATATAGACATTCATATAAACAAGACTAGAGAAATAATAGATCAGTATATCACAGATCCCATCATTGTGATATTAGATGCAAATGCAAAATCTATTCTTTGGGGAAGTAAGAACCCAGATGACAATGGCGAAAAAATGGAGGATCTAACACAAGAATATATACTATATGTACTAAATCAGAGCAATAATCCTTATACATTTCAAGGGAGGGCTGGTGCTGAGGAAAACATTGATGTAACACTGGCTAGAGGTTATATAAGTCAGAAATTAACCAATTGGAAGGTAACCCAACAACAGACATCAAGTGATCATAATTTGATCTTATTTGATTATGAGGTTAATAAAGTAAATGATTTAACATGGAATACTGGCCCGGCTAGATACATTATTAAGAATTTGGATAAATATAAAATTTTGGATGAATACAGTCTACCTGTATTAATGGAGAGTGACAGTATAGATATCAAAGCAAAAAAGATTACAGAAAGTATACAAGAAGTAATGAAGAAAACATTGTTGAAGACAAGATATTGAAGTAAGGATTACAATGTGTGGAATAGTAGACTACAACAGCTAAGGAGCAAACTACGGAAAGCTAGAAGATTTACCAACGAACAATAATTGCACAAGAAAGAGAGAGAAATCTGGATATTTATAGAAGAATAAAAGAAAAAAATAGACTAACAATGGAGGAATCTAGATAAAACTCATGGAATAAGTTAGTAAAAGACAAACTATCTGATAATATATGGGATATACCATACAAAATAGCGATGGAGGAAGTAAGAGTACCCAAAGTAATATCGACACTTAATAAGGGAAATGGAGAGATGACAAGAACCTGGCTAGAGTCTGTAAATTATCTGATGAGGAGCTTACTGCCGTCAGACTCAATAGAAGGTGAAAATAATGAACATAGGAGTAAAAGAGAAGCGTATGAATCTATGTATAGTGGCCAAAGGTTACTTTATCCATTCAATATATCAGAAACTAGACTTACTATCAGAGACTGTAAAAAGGGGAAATCTCCTGGCCCAGATGGTATACCTGGAGAGGTTATAATGGCACTAGAAGAACCCTTGGCTCCATATCTAACAAACTTATTTAATGAATGTATTTATGAAGGCAAAATTCCCTATTGCTGGAAAAATGCAAACATTGTAATATTAAAGAAAGCCAAGGCAAAGATCCAACAGATACTAAGTCATATAGACCTGTATGTTTGTTAAATACACTTGGTAACCTACAAGAAAAACTTTTATACAAAAGGATAAACGAGTACAGAATCATGAAAGGTATGACGGAGCTGCAATATGGGTTCCAGAAATACAAATCAACTGAAGATGAGATCAATAAATCTATTGATAACGTAAAGAAAGGTCTAAATAAATATGTGATAAACATATTTTTTGATATTTCCGGCGCCTTCGACAATTTATGGTGACCAGAACTCTTCAGAATAATGAGAAACCAAGATTATCCTCGATGCCTTTACAACATACTAAAAGATTACTGCACTGACAGAACAGTTACGCTTATAGGACAAAATAGAAAAATTATCAGAGATATAACAAAAGGATGCCCGCAGGGCTCCATATTGGGACCTGTATTTTGGGACATACTAACCGAGCCAATGTTAGAACTACTTAATAATCCCAATTCCACATCAGAAACAATATCCTATGCAGATGACTTAATGATCATTATAGATGGCAACAATAGACAAGAGTTGGAGGAAAAGGCAAAGATGGTAACAGACACTTTGCACAACTGGTGTCTTGAAGTTAAGCTAAAAGTAGCACTTTCAAAATGCGCTTATGTAATCACAAAAGGCAAGCTAAAAAGAAACCCAACAATTAAAATAAACGATGCAGTGATCTCAAGAAAAAACTACTATAAATATCTGGGAATAATGATAGACAAAAATTTAACCTTTCAGAAACACATAGAGTATATAAGACAAAAAAAACTAGGTGTTATGAGCAAGCTAACTTCAATAGTACAAAGAACCATTAATATGTCACATGATGTGATTAAACATATACCACACCAGTATAGCAGTAGGAATAATGTCATATGGCAGCAGTACATGGGCGCAGAGATTAACAAATAAAAGGAATGTAATATTAATTGGGAGAACTCAACGACAAAATTATTAAGAAATGCATGAGCTACAAAGACTACCCCCACCATGGCGCTATTTGTAAAACTCGGAATATGGCCAATGGATCTATTAATAAGATTTGGAGGAGCGGACTATTGGCGTAAGAAGGACAGAGAGAAAGTAGCTGAAATAATAGGAGAGGAGTGTGAAACTAGATGGCAGATAAGAAGGAAACTTTTAAAGGACTGGCAGCATGAATGGGATAATATAGAAGAGGGTCGTAGAGTACACGGAATACTACCAGATATAAATGAAAGATTGAAAATGAAGCATTTCAACCCGTCTAAAGGAATTATACAATTTATACCCGGTCATGGACCATATGCCACCTATTTACATAGAATAGGAAGAAGAGAAACAAGGCTATGCACAATATGTAAAACAGATGACACACCAGAACATCAAACATTTGAATGTGGAATACATGACAATGAATTCAGCGAGTTAAGACTGGAGCTTCAAGACAAAAACACTTGGACAATTCTAAGAAACGAGGTGGATTTTAAGAAACTTGATGAACTAACGAACTATATATCATCAAAGGCATGGAAAGAGTACACCCTATCTAGGGATCGCAGACATAGGGAACCTGAGAGAACTGCCACATTGGTACCAGTAAGAAGATCCATAAGGCTAATCGAAAGACAGGAGCAGCAAAGAGACCTAAATCTTATATTTGAGCAAACATTGGCAGATTTGGATGACATAGATGAGGAACTTGAGGAAAGCATCGGGCTACAAAATATCACAGGATTGGAAACATAAATAGAAGGAGCTCCTTATAGAAGAGCATAAATTCGAGACTTGACAGCGATATATCAAAACAGAAACAAACGCATAAATGTTCAATCTACACTTAGGTTAGATTCAGTCATCAAGAAGCAATGATGACTGATAGGTTAAGCAACTGCAAAGTTAAGCAGTTAATTAGATATGATTTGTCTACAAAATTATAATCAAAGTTAAATTAAATGTAAAGATAAAGACAAAATGTTAGAATGTTAATTTAGATTCCGATATAGATTCAAGAAATCGGAACATAAGAATGTAGAATTTATTTATTTATTTACCTATGTATGCGCAGTAGGTAACCATAGACAGCCGGGTACCTATGGATGCGCAGTAGGTAACGATAGACTGGAGTGTACCTATGGATGCGCAGTAGGTATGGATAGACTTGCCGGATAGCTATGGATGCGCAGTTGGTACCGATAGACTGGCCGGGTAACTATGGATGCGCAGTAGGTACCGATATACTGGCTGAGTAACTATTGTTGCACAGTTGCTTACGATAGACTGGCCGGGTACCTATGGATGAGCAGTAGGTATCGATAGACTGAACGGATACCTATGGATGTGCAGTAGGTACCGATAGACTGGCCGGGTAACTATGGATGCACAGTTGCTACCGACAGCCTAGCCGGATACCTATGGAGGCGCAGTAGGTAACGATAGACTGGCCGGGTAACTATGGATCCGCAGTAGGTACCGTAGCCTGGCCGGGTACCTGTGGATGCGTAGTAGGTACCGTTAGACTTGACGGGTACCAGTGGATGTGCACTAGGTAACGATAGGTTGGCCGGTACCTATGGATGCGCAGCAGGTACCGATAGACTGGCACGACACCTATGGATGTGCAGTAGGTGTCGATAGACTGGCAGGACACCTATGGATGCGCAGTAGGTGTCGATTGACTTGCCGGATACCTATGGATGTGCAGATGGTACCGAAAGACTGCCCAGATACCTATGGATGCGCAGTAGGTATCGATAGATTGGCCGGATACCTATAGATGCGCAGTAGATATCGATAGACTGGCCGGGCACCTATGGATGCGCAGAAGGCACCGCTAGACCGGCCGGGTAACTATGGATGCGTAGTAGGTATCCATAGACTGGTCGGGTACCTATGGATGCGCAGTTGGTACCTATGTATGCGCAGTACGTACCGATAGACTGGCTGGATACCCATGCATGCGCAGTTGGTACCGATAGACTGGCCGGATACCTATGGATGCGCAGTAGGTATCGATAAACTGGCCAGATACCTATAGATGCGCATTAGGTATCAATAGACTGGCCGGGTACCTATGGATGCGCAGTAGTTACCGATAGACTTACCGGGTACCTATGGATGCACATTAGGTTCCGATAGAGTGGCCGGGTAACAATGGATGCGCAGTAGGTACCGATAGACTTTCCGGGTACATATGGATGCGCAGTAGGTAACGATAGACTGGCCGGGTCCCTATGGATGCGCAATAGGTAACGATGGACATGCCGGTTACCTATAGATGCTCAGAAGGTAACGATAGGCTTGTCGGGTACCTATGGATGCGCAGTAGGTAACGATAGACAGCCGGGTACCTATGTCTGCGCAGTAGTTAACCATAGACAGCCAGGTACCTATGGATGCGCAGTAGGTACCGAGAGAGTGGCCGGGTAACAATGGATGCGCAGTAGGTACCGATAAACTTTCCGGGTACATATGGATGCGCAGTGGGTAACGATATACTGCCCGGGTCCCAATGGATGCGCAATGGGTAACGATGGACTGGCCGGGTACCTATGGATGCTCAGGAGGTAACGATAGTGTTGCCGGGTATTAATGGATGCGCAGTAGGTACCGATAGAGTGGCCGGGTAACAATGGATGCGCAGTAGGTACCGATAGACTTTCCGGGTACATATGGATGCGCAGTAGGTAACCATAGACAGCCGGGTACCTATGTATGCGGGATCGGAAGTTTCGGCAGTTAACCCCCTGCCAAAGGATAAAGAGAAGTGGTTAAATCTACAGTGACTTGCGTGTGTATGCGGCTGTAGTGGCTGTCAAGACTTGCTCCCTGGTCCACACCCCCGACCCTGGGCTATACAGTGTGTTTAATTCTCTATAGGCGAAGAGGAGCTCAATATGGACAGAGGGAGAGCGACCAAAAGACATGATGGTAGCGAAAAGGATATGTTTACTCCTAGAAAGTCGTTGGCAAGATCTCCGGATACTGCCTCGACTTCGAAGGAGTTGCTTGCTCAGGACAAAACAAACAAACAAATAGAGATACCTATTGATAATACAATCTTTAGATATCCAAGTGACCATGATATAACCCAAATAATACAAGAAATGAACTCAGTAATAGGCGCTAACAAGATGTCAGTAAATGGAAAGAAGGCCTCGTTCAATAATTTGACAAATATAATAGAGAGATTTGATAGATTGAAAGAAGAGAATATAAAATTAAAAACAGAACTGTCAGTTCGCAAAGAACTAGCCCAAGTACATACAATATCTGCGAGCTATTCAAAGGCTTATCAAAACCTAAAATACCTGAAAGAATTGATAGAACAGACAAGACAGCGAAAAGACAAAGATACACATTATTTATTTCATCATCGAAAGGGAAAACAACAAAAGAAGTACAGGAGATTGTAAGCAAGAATTTAAAGCCTGCAGATGAAAAAATTAGAATCAGCTATATAAAAGCGACAGATAGATCTTTAATACTAAATACAGAAATGAAGGAGGATATACAAAAAATAATTAACAGCAAAATCTGAGAGAGAAGGACTTAAAAATGGAAGAGCCTAGAAGAAGAAATCCTCTGGTTATAATATATGATGTCTTAGCAGGACAAAAAGAAGAGGATATAAAAAGAGATATGTATTTGCAAAACTTTGATGAGATGACATGGGAGGAATTTGACAAGAAGGTTGGACTAAGATTTAAAACAGGACCTAGAAACAAGGCAACGGTGCACCATGTAATGGAGGTTGATCCCATGTTAAGGAGACAGTTGGTTATGAGAGGAAGACTCTACATAGGCTTTCAATCATTAAGTGTGGAAGACTTTATTACAGTTCCAAGATGTTTAAAGTGTCAAGACCTTGGACATGCGGCCAAGTTCTGTAAAACTGAACACAGTAAGTGTGCACATTGTGGTGAAGAGGGACACGATAGAAAAGACTGTTAGAAAAAACACCAACAGAAAAGATGTATACCATGTACATTGAGGAAAAAAGTTTGTACGGAAAACAAGGAAGAGAAAAGGCAGTGTCCTACATATTCAATGTTGAGAGATAGAATAATATCCAGAACAAACTATGGTTAATAACTCTAACACTAGATACCAAACAAGAAATAAAATAAATATGGAAATGTCAGTTTTAAGATTTGGACAAATAAATGCAATGCGAAGCAAATTAGTAATGTTAGAGTTAAGGAAGTTAGCAGAGGAAAATAAACTTGACTTACTTTGTGTTCAAGAACCTTACACTCTACGAGGGAAAATCATACATATGCCAGTCACAAGTAGAGTAATAATAACTGGATTAAATCCTCAAGCAGCAATCATAGTTTTCAATAAGGAAATACAAATTGTTAAAATTGCTCAATATAACGATGAATGTCTTTGTTGTATTGAGATGACATATAGAGACAAATCTAACATCTTGATAAACCAATATTATCAATACAAGGATAATATAGACATTCATATAAACAAGACTAGAGAAATAATAGATCAGTATATCACAGATCCCATCATTGTGATATTAGATGCAAATGCAAAATCTATTCTTTGGGGAAGTAAGAACCCAGATGACAATGGCGAAAAAATGGAGGATCTAACACAAGAATATATACTATATGTACTAAATCAGAGCAATAATCCTTATACATTTCAAGGGAGGGCTGGTGCTGAGGAAAACATTGATGTAACACTGGCTAGAGGTTATATAAGTCAGAAATTAACCAATTGGAAGGTAACCCAACAACAGACATCAAGTGATCATAATTTGATCTTATTTGATTATGAGGTTAATAAAGTAAATGATTTAACATGGAATACTGGCCCGGCTAGATACATTATTAAGAATTTGGATAAATATAAAATTTTGGATGAATACAGTCTACCTGTATTAATGGAGAGTGACAGTATAGATATCAAAGCAAAAAAGATTACAGAAAGTATACAAGAAGTAATGAAGAAAACATTGTTGAAGACAAGATATTGAAGTAAGGATTACAATGTGTGGAATAGTAGACTACAACAGCTAAGGAGCAAACTACGGAAAGCTAGAAGATTTACCAACGAACAATAATTGCACAAGAAAGAGAGAGAAATCTGGATATTTATAGAAGAATAAAAGAAAAAAATAGACTAACAATGGAGGAATCTAGATAAAACTCATGGAATAAGTTAGTAAAAGACAAACTATCTGATAATATATGGGATATACCATACAAAATAGCGATGGAGGAAGTAAGAGTACCCAAAGTAATATCGACACTTAATAAGGGAAATGGAGAGATGACAAGAACCTGGCTAGAGTCTGTAAATTATCTGATGAGGAGCTTACTGCCGTCAGACTCAATAGAAGGTGAAAATAATGAACATAGGAGTAAAAGAGAAGCGTATGAATCTATGTATAGTGGCCAAAGGTTACTTTATCCATTCAATATATCAGAAACTAGACTTACTATCAGAGACTGTAAAAAGGGGAAATCTCCTGGCCCAGATGGTATACCTGGAGAGGTTATAATGGCACTAGAAGAACCCTTGGCTCCATATCTAACAAACTTATTTAATGAATGTATTTATGAAGGCAAAATTCCCTATTGCTGGAAAAATGCAAACATTGTAATATTAAAGAAAGCCAAGGCAAAGATCCAACAGATACTAAGTCATATAGACCTGTATGTTTGTTAAATACACTTGGTAACCTACAAGAAAAACTTTTATACAAAAGGATAAACGAGTACAGAATCATGAAAGGTATGACGGAGCTGCAATATGGGTTCCAGAAATACAAATCAACTGAAGATGAGATCAATAAATCTATTGATAACGTAAAGAAAGGTCTAAATAAATATGTGATAAACATATTTTTTGATATTTCCGGCGCCTTCGACAATTTATGGTGACCAGAACTCTTCAGAATAATGAGAAACCAAGATTATCCTCGATGCCTTTACAACATACTAAAAGATTACTGCACTGACAGAACAGTTACGCTTATAGGACAAAATAGAAAAATTATCAGAGATATAACAAAAGGATGCCCGCAGGGCTCCATATTGGGACCTGTATTTTGGGACATACTAACCGAGCCAATGTTAGAACTACTTAATAATCCCAATTCCACATCAGAAACAATATCCTATGCAGATGACTTAATGATCATTATAGATGTCAACAATAGACAAGAGTTGGAGGAAAAGGCAAAGATGGTAACAGACACTTTGCACAACTGGTGTCTTGAAGTTAAGCTAAAAGTAGCACTTTCAAAATGCGCTTATGTAATCACAAAAGGCAAGCTAAAAAGAAACCCAACAATTAAAATAAACGATGCAGTGATCTCAAGAAAAAACTACTATAAATATCTGGGAATAATGATAGACAAAAATTTAACCTTTCAGAAACACATAGAGTATATAAGACAAAAAAAACTAGGTGTTATGAGCAAGCTAACTTCAATAGTACAAAGAACCATTAATATGTCACATGATGTGATTAAACATATACCACACCAGTATAGCAGTAGGAATAATGTCATATGGCAGCAGTACATGGGCGCAGAGATTAACAAATAAAAGGAATGTAATATTAATTGGGAGAACTCAACGACAAAATTATTAAGAAATGCATGAGCTACAAAGACTACCCCCACCATGGCGCTATTTGTAAAACTCGGAATATGGCCAATGGATCTATTAATAAGATTTGGAGGAGCGGACTATTGGCGTAAGAAGGACAGAGAGAAAGTAGCTGAAATAATAGGAGAGGAGTGTGAAACTAGATGGCAGATAAGAAGGAAACTTTTAAAGGACTGGCAGCATGAATGGGATAATATAGAAGAGGGTCGTAGAGTACACGGAATACTACCAGATATAAATGAAAGATTGAAAATGAAGCATTTCAACCCGTCTAAAGGAATTATACAATTTATACCCGGTCATGGACCATATGCCACCTATTTACATAGAATAGGAAGAAGAGAAACAAGGCTATGCACAATATGTAAAACAGATGACACACCAGAACATCAAACATTTGAATGTGGAATACATGACAATGAATTCAGCGAGTTAAGACTGGAGCTTCAAGACAAAAACACTTGGACAATTCTAAGAAACGAGGTGGATTTTAAGAAACTTGATGAACTAACGAACTATATATCATCAAAGGCATGGAAAGAGTACACCCTATCTAGGGATCGCAGACATAGGGAACCTGAGAGAACTGCCACATTGGTACCAGTAAGAAGATCCATAAGGCTAATCGAAAGACAGGAGCAGCAAAGAGACCTTAATCTTATATTTGAGCAAACATTGGCAGATTTGGATGACATAGATGAGGAACTTGAGGAAAGCATCGGGCTACAAAATATCACAGGATTGGAAACATAAATAGAAGGAGCTCCTTATAGAAGAGCATAAATTCGAGACTTGACAGCGATATATCAAAACAGAAACAAACGCATAAATGTTCAATCTACACTTAGGTTAGATTCAGTCATCAAGAAGCAATGATGACTGATAGGTTAAGCAACTGCAAAGTTAAGCAGTTAATTAGATATGATTTGTCTACAAAATTATAATCAAAGTTAAATTAAATGTAAAGATAAAGACAAAATGTTAGAATGTTAATTTAGATTCCGATATAGATTCAAGAAATCGGAACATAAGAATGTAGAATTTATTTATTTATTTACCTATGTATGCGCAGTAGGTAACCATAGACAGCCGGGTACCTATGGATGCGCAGTAGGTAACGATAGACTGGAGGGTACCTATGGATGCGCAGTAGGTATGGATAGACTTGCCGGATAGCTATGGATGCGCAGTTGGTACCGATAGACTGGCCGGGTAACAATGGATGCGCAGTAGGTACCGATATACTGGCTGAGTAACTATTGTTGCACAGTTGCTTACGATAGACTGGCCGGGTACCTATGGATGAGCAGTAGGTATCGATAGACTGAACGGATACCTATGGATGTGCAGTAGGTACCGATAGACTGGCCGGGTAACTATGGATGCACAGTTGCTACCGACAGCCTAGCCGGATACCTATGGAGGCGCAGTAGGTAACGATAGACTGGCCGGGTAACTATGGATCCGCAGTAGGTACCGTAGCCTGGCCGGGTACCTGTGGATGCGTAGTAGGTACCGTTAGACTTGACGGGTACCAGTGGATGTGCACTAGGTAACGATAGGTTGGCCGGTACCTATGGATGTGCAGCAGGTACCGATAGACTGGCACGACACCTATGGATGTGCAGTAGGTGTCGATAGACTGGCAGGACACCTATGGATGCGCAGTAGGTGTCGATTGACTTGCCGGATACCTATGGATGTGCAGATGGTACCGAAAGACTGCCCAGATACCTATGGATGCGCAGTAGGTATCGATAGATTGGCCGGATACCTATAGATGCGCAGTAGATATCGATAGACTGGCCGGGCACCTATGGATGCGCAGAAGGCACCGCTAGACCGGCCGGGTAACTATGGATGCGTAGTAGGTATCCATAGACTGGTCGGGTACCTATGGATGCGCAGTTGGTACCTATGTATGCGCAGTACGTACCGATAGACTGGCTGGATACCCATGCATGCGCAGTTGGTACCGATAGACTGGCCGGATACCTATAGATGCGCATTAGGTATCAATAGACTGGCCGGGTACCTATGGATGCACAGTAGTTACCGATAGACTTACCGGGTACCTATGGATGCACAGTAGGTTCCGATAGAGTGGCCGGGTAACAATGGATGCACAGTAGGTACCGATAGACTTTCCGGGTACATATGGATGCGCAGTAGGTAACGATAGACTGGCCGGGTCCCTATGGATGCGCAGAAGGCACCGCTAGACCGGCCGGGTAACTATGGATGCGTAGTAGGTATCCATAGACTGGTCGGGTACCTATGGATGCGCAGTTGGTACCTATGTATGCGCAGTACGTACCGATAGACTGGCTGGATACCCATGCATGCGCAGTTGGTACCGATAGACTGGCCGGATACCTATGGATGCGCAGTAGGTATCGATAAACTGGCCAGATACCTATAGATGCGCATTAGGTATCAATAGACTGGCCGGGTACCTATGGATGCACAGTAGTTACCGATAGACTTACCGGGTACCTATGGATGCACAGTAGGTTCCGATAGAGTGGCCGGGTAACAATGGATGCACAGTAGGTACCGATAGACTTTCCGGGTACATATGGATGCGCAGTAGGTAACGATAGACTGGCCGGGTCCCTATGGATGCGCAATAGGTAACGATGGACATGCCGGTTACCTATAGATGCTCAGAAGGTAACGATAGGCTTGTCGGGTACCTATGGATGCGCAGTAGGTAACGATAGACAGCCGGGTACCTATGTCTGCGCAGTAGTTAACCATAGACAGCCAGGTACCTATGGATGCGCAGTAGGTACCGAGAGAGTGGCCGGGTAACAATGGATGCGCAGTAGGTACCGATAAACTTTCCGGGTACATATGGATGCGCAGTGGGTAACGATATACTGGCCGGGTCCCAATGGATGCGCAATGGGTAACGATGGACTGGCCGGGTACCTATGGATGCTCAGGAGGTAACGATAGTGTTGCCGGGTACCAATGGATGCGCAGTAGGTACCGATAGAGTGGCCGGGTAACAATGGATGCGCAGTAGGTACCGATAGACTTTCCGGGTACATATGGATGCGCAGTAGGTAACCATAGACAGCCGGGTACCTATGTATGCGGGATCGGAAGTTTCGGCAGTTAACCCCCTGCCAAAGGATAAAGAGAAGTGGTTAAATCTACAGTGACTTGCGTGTGTATGCGGCTGTAGTGGCTGTCAAGACTTGCTCCCTGGTCCACACCCCCGACCCTGGGCTATACAGTGTGTTTAATTCTCTATAGGCGAAGAGGAGCTCAATATGGACAGAGGGAGAGCGACCAAAAGACATGATGGTAGCGAAAAGGATATGTTTACTCCTAGAAAGTCGTTGGCAAGATCTCCGGATACTGCCTCGACTTCGAAGGAGTTGCTTGCTCAGGACAAAACAAACAAACAAATAGAGATACCTATTGATAATACAATCTTTAGATATCCAAGTGACCATGATATAACCCAAATAATACAAGAAATGAACTCAGTAATAGGCGCTAACAAGATGTCAGTAAATGGAAAGAAGGCCTCGTTCAATAATTTGACAAATATAATAGAGAGATTTGATAGATTGAAAGAAGAGAATATAAAATTAAAAACAGAACTGTCAGTTCGCAAAGAACTAGCCCAAGTACATACAATATCTGCGAGCTATTCAAAGGCTTATCAAAACCTAAAATACCTGAAAGAATTGATAGAACAGACAAGACAGCGAAAAGACAAAGATACACATTATTTATTTCATCATCGAAAGGGAAAACAACAAAAGAAGTACAGGAGATTGTAAGCAAGAATTTAAAGCCTGCAGATGAAAAAATTAGAATCAGCTATATAAAAGCGACAGATAGATCTTTAATACTAAATACAGAAATGAAGGAGGATATACAAAAAATAATTAACAGCAAAATCTGAGAGAGAAGGACTTAAAAATGGAAGAGCCTAGAAGAAGAAATCCTCTGGTTATAATATATGATGTCTTAGCAGGACAAAAAGAAGAGGATATAAAAAGAGATATGTATTTGCAAAACTTTGATGAGATGACATGGGAGGAATTTGACAAGAAGGTTGGACTAAGATTTAAAACAGGACCTAGAAACAAGGCAACGGTGCACCATGTAATGGAGGTTGATCCCATGTTAAGGAGACAGTTGGTTATGAGAGGAAGACTCTACATAGGCTTTCAATCATTAAGTGTGGAAGACTTTATTACAGTTCCAAGATGTTTAAAGTGTCAAGACCTTGGACATGCGGCCAAGTTCTGTAAAACTGAACACAGTAAGTGTGCACATTGTGGTGAAGAGGGACACGATAGAAAAGACTGTTAGAAAAAACACCAACAGAAAAGATGTATACCATGTACATTGAGGAAAAAAGTTTGTACGGAAAACAAGGAAGAGAAAAGGCAGTGTCCTACATATTCAATGTTGAGAGATAGAATAATATCCAGAACAAACTATGGTTAATAACTCTAACACTAGATACCAAACAAGAAATAAAATAAATATGGAAATGTCAGTTTTAAGATTTGGACAAATAAATGCAATGCGAAGCAAATTAGTAATGTTAGAGTTAAGGAAGTTAGCAGAGGAAAATAAACTTGACTTACTTTGTGTTCAAGAACCTTACACTCTACGAGGGAAAATCATACATATGCCAGTCACAAGTAGAGTAATAATAACTGGATTAAATCCTCAAGCAGCAATCATAGTTTTCAATAAGGAAATACAAATTGTTAAAATTGCTCAATATAACGATGAATGTCTTTGTTGTATTGAGATGACATATAGAGACAAATCTAACATCTTGATAAACCAATATTATCAATACAAGGATAATATAGACATTCATATAAACAAGACTAGAGAAATAATAGATCAGTATATCACAGATCCCATCATTGTGATATTAGATGCAAATGCAAAATCTATTCTTTGGGGAAGTAAGAACCCAGATGACAATGGCGAAAAAATGGAGGATCTAACACAAGAATATATACTATATGTACTAAATCAGAGCAATAATCCTTATACATTTCAAGGGAGGGCTGGTGCTGAGGAAAACATTGATGTAACACTGGCTAGAGGTTATATAAGTCAGAAATTAACCAATTGGAAGGTAACCCAACAACAGACATCAAGTGATCATAATTTGATCTTATTTGATTATGAGGTTAATAAAGTAAATGATTTAACATGGAATACTGGCCCGGCTAGATACATTATTAAGAATTTGGATAAATATAAAATTTTGGATGAATACAGTCTACCTGTATTAATGGAGAGTGACAGTATAGATATCAAAGCAAAAAAGATTACAGAAAGTATACAAGAAGTAATGAAGAAAACATTGTTGAAGACAAGATATTGAAGTAAGGATTACAATGTGTGGAATAGTAGACTACAACAGCTAAGGAGCAAACTACGGAAAGCTAGAAGATTTACCAACGAACAATAATTGCACAAGAAAGAGAGAGAAATCTGGATATTTATAGAAGAATAAAAGAAAAAAATAGACTAACAATGGAGGAATCTAGATAAAACTCATGGAATAAGTTAGTAAAAGACAAACTATCTGATAATATATGGGATATACCATACAAAATAGCGATGGAGGAAGTAAGAGTACCCAAAGTAATATCGACACTTAATAAGGGAAATGGAGAGATGACAAGAACCTGGCTAGAGTCTGTAAATTATCTGATGAGGAGCTTACTGCCGTCAGACTCAATAGAAGGTGAAAATAATGAACATAGGAGTAAAAGAGAAGCGTATGAATCTATGTATAGTGGCCAAAGGTTACTTTATCCATTCAATATATCAGAAACTAGACTTACTATCAGAGACTGTAAAAAGGGGAAATCTCCTGGCCCAGATGGTATACCTGGAGAGGTTATAATGGCACTAGAAGAACCCTTGGCTCCATATCTAACAAACTTATTTAATGAATGTATTTATGAAGGCAAAATTCCCTATTGCTGGAAAAATGCAAACATTGTAATATTAAAGAAAGCCAAGGCAAAGATCCAACAGATACTAAGTCATATAGACCTGTATGTTTGTTAAATACACTTGGTAACCTACAAGAAAAACTTTTATACAAAAGGATAAACGAGTACAGAATCATGAAAGGTATGACGGAGCTGCAATATGGGTTCCAGAAATACAAATCAACTGAAGATGAGATCAATAAATCTATTGATAACGTAAAGAAAGGTCTAAATAAATATGTGATAAACATATTTTTTGATATTTCCGGCGCCTTTGACAATTTATGGTGACCAGAACTCTTCAGAATAATGAGAAACCAAGATTATCCTCGATGCCTTTACAACATACTAAAAGATTACTGCACTGACAGAACAGTTACGCTTATAGGACAAAATAGAAAAATTATCAGAGATATAACAAAAGGATGCCCGCAGGGCTCCATATTGGGACCTGTATTTTGGGACATACTAACCGAGCCAATGTTAGAACTACTTAATAATCCCAATTCCACATCAGAAACAATATCCTATGCAGATGACTTAATGATCATTATAGATGTCAACAATAGACAAGAGTTGGAGGAAAAGGCAAAGATGGTAACAGACACTTTGCACAACTGGTGTCTTGAAGTTAAGCTAAAAGTAGCACTTTCAAAATGCGCTTATGTAATCACAAAAGGCAAGCTAAAAAGAAACCCAACAATTAAAATAAACGATGCAGTGATCTCAAGAAAAAACTACTATAAATATCTGGGAATAATGATAGACAAAAATTTAACCTTTCAGAAACACATAGAGTATATAAGACAAAAAAAACTAGGTGTTATGAGCAAGCTAACTTCAATAGTACAAAGAACCATTAATATGTCACATGATGTGATTAAACATATACCACACCAGTATAGCAGTAGGAATAATGTCATATGGCAGCAGTACATGGGCGCAGAGATTAACAAATAAAAGGAATGTAATATTAATTGGGAGAACTCAACGACAAAATTATTAAGAAATGCATGAGCTACAAAGACTACCCCCACCATGGCGCTATTTGTAAAACTCGGAATATGGCCAATGGATCTATTAATAAGATTTGGAGGAGCGGACTATTGGCGTAAGAAGGACAGAGAGAAAGTAGCTGAAATAATAGGAGAGGAGTGTGAAACTAGATGGCAGATAAGAAGGAAACTTTTAAAGGACTGGCAGCATGAATGGGATAATATAGAAGAGGGTCGTAGAGTACACGGAATACTACCAGATATAAATGAAAGATTGAAAATGAAGCATTTCAACCCGTCTAAAGGAATTATACAATTTATACCCGGTCATGGACCATATGCCACCTATTTACATAGAATAGGAAGAAGAGAAACAAGGCTATGCACAATATGTAAAACAGATGACACACCAGAACATCAAACATTTGAATGTGGAATACATGACAATGAATTCAGCGAGTTAAGACTGGAGCTTCAAGACAAAAACACTTGGACAATTCTAAGAAACGAGGTGGATTTTAAGAAACTTGATGAACTAACGAACTATATATCATCAAAGGCATGGAAAGAGTACACCCTATCTAGGGATCGCAGACATAGGGAACCTGAGAGAACTGCCACATTGGTACCAGTAAGAAGATCCATAAGGCTAATCGAAAGACAGGAGCAGCAAAGAGACCTTAATCTTATATTTGAGCAAACATTGGCAGATTTGGATGACATAGATGAGGAACTTGAGGAAAGCATCGGGCTACAAAATATCACAGGATTGGAAACATAAATAGAAGGAGCTCCTTATAGAAGAGCATAAATTCGAGACTTGACAGCGATATATCAAAACAGAAACAAACGCATAAATGTTCAATCTACACTTAGGTTAGATTCAGTCATCAAGAAGCAATGATGACTGATAGGTTAAGCAACTGCAAAGTTAAGCAGTTAATTAGATATGATTTGTCTACAAAATTATAATCAAAGTTAAATTAAATGTAAAGATAAAGACAAAATGTTAGAATGTTAATTTAGATTCCGATATAGATTCAAGAAATCGGAACATAAGAATGTAGAATTTATTTATTTATTTACCTATGTATGCGCAGTAGGTAACCATAGACAGCCGGGTACCTATGGATGCGCAGTAGGTAACGATAGACTGGAGGGTACCTATGGATGCGCAGTAGGTATGGATAGACTTGCCGGATAGCTATGGATGCGCAGTTGGTACCGATAGACTGGCCGGGTAACAATGGATGCGCAGTAGGTACCGATATACTGGCTGAGTAACTATTGTTGCACAGTTGCTTACGATAGACTGGCCGGGTACCTATGGATGAGCAGTAGGTATCGATAGACTGAACGGATACCTATGGATGTGCAGTAGGTACCGATAGACTGGCCGGGTAACTATGGATGCACAGTTGCTACCGACAGCCTAGCCGGATACCTATGGAGGCGCAGTAGGTAACGATAGACTGGCCGGGTAACTATGGATCCGCAGTAGGTACCGTAGCCTGGCCGGGTACCTGTGGATGCGTAGTAGGTACCGTTAGACTTGACGGGTACCAGTGGATGTGCACTAGGTAACGATAGGTTGGCCGGTACCTATGGATGTGCAGCAGGTACCGATAGACTGGCACGACACCTATGGATGTGCAGTAGGTGTCGATAGACTGGCAGGACACCTATGGATGCGCAGTAGGTGTCGATTGACTTGCCGGATACCTATGGATGTGCAGATGGTACCGAAAGACTGCCCAGATACCTATGGATGCGCAGTAGGTATCGATAGATTGGCCGGATACCTATAGATGCGCAGTAGATATCGATAGACTGGCCGGGCACCTATGGATGCGCAGAAGGCACCGCTAGACCGGCCGGGTAACTATGGATGCGTAGTAGGTATCCATAGACTGGTCGGGTACCTATGGATGCGCAGTTGGTACCTATGTATGCGCAGTACGTACCGATAGACTGGCTGGATACCCATGCATGCGCAGTTGGTACCGATAGACTGGCCGGATACCTATGGATGCGCAGTAGGTATCGATAAACTGGCCAGATACCTATAGATGCGCATTAGGTATCAATAGACTGGCCGGGTACCTATGGATGCACAGTAGTTACCGATAGACTTACCGGGTACCTATGGATGCACAGTAGGTTCCGATAGAGTGGCCGGGTAACAATGGATGCACAGTAGGTACCGATAGACTTTCCGGGTACATATGGATGCGCAGTAGGTAACGATAGACTGGCCGGGTCCCTATGGATGCGCAATAGGTAACGATGGACATGCCGGTTACCTATAGATGCTCAGAAGGTAACGATAGGCTTGTCGGGTACCTATGGATGCGCAGTAGGTAACGATAGACAGCCGGGTACCTATGTCTGCGCAGTAGTTAACCATAGACAGCCAGGTACCTATGGATGCGCAGTAGGTACCGAGAGAGTGGCCGGGTAACAATGGATGCGCAGTAGGTACCGATAAACTTTCCGGGTACATATGGATGCGCAGTGGGTAACGATATACTGGCCGGGTCCCAATGGATGCGCAATGGGTAACGATGGACTGGCCGGGTACCTATGGATGCTCAGGAGGTAACGATAGTGTTGCCGGGTACCAATGGATGCGCAGTAGGTACCGATAGAGTGGCCGGGTAACAATGGATGCGCAGTAGGTACCGATAGACTTTCCGGGTACATATGGATGCGCAGTAGGTAACCATAGACAGCCGGGTACCTATGTATGCGGGATCGGAAGTTTCGGCAGTTAACCCCCTGCCAAAGGATAAAGAGAAGTGGTTAAATCTACAGTGACTTGCGTGTGTATGCGGCTGTAGTGGCTGTCAAGACTTGCTCCCTGGTCCACACCCCCGACCCTGGGCTATACAGTGTGTTTAATTCTCTATAGGCGAAGAGGAGCTCAATATGGACAGAGGGAGAGCGACCAAAAGACATGATGGTAGCGAAAAGGATATGTTTACTCCTAGAAAGTCGTTGGCAAGATCTCCGGATACTGCCTCGACTTCGAAGGAGTTGCTTGCTCAGGACAAAACAAACAAACAAATAGAGATACCTATTGATAATACAATCTTTAGATATCCAAGTGACCATGATATAACCCAAATAATACAAGAAATGAACTCAGTAATAGGCGCTAACAAGATGTCAGTAAATGGAAAGAAGGCCTCGTTCAATAATTTGACAAATATAATAGAGAGATTTGATAGATTGAAAGAAGAGAATATAAAATTAAAAACAGAACTGTCAGTTCGCAAAGAACTAGCCCAAGTACATACAATATCTGCGAGCTATTCAAAGGCTTATCAAAACCTAAAATACCTGAAAGAATTGATAGAACAGACAAGACAGCGAAAAGACAAAGATACACATTATTTATTTCATCATCGAAAGGGAAAACAACAAAAGAAGTACAGGAGATTGTAAGCAAGAATTTAAAGCCTGCAGATGAAAAAATTAGAATCAGCTATATAAAAGCGACAGATAGATCTTTAATACTAAATACAGAAATGAAGGAGGATATACAAAAAATAATTAACAGCAAAATCTGAGAGAGAAGGACTTAAAAATGGAAGAGCCTAGAAGAAGAAATCCTCTGGTTATAATATATGATGTCTTAGCAGGACAAAAAGAAGAGGATATAAAAAGAGATATGTATTTGCAAAACTTTGATGAGATGACATGGGAGGAATTTGACAAGAAGGTTGGACTAAGATTTAAAACAGGACCTAGAAACAAGGCAACGGTGCACCATGTAATGGAGGTTGATCCCATGTTAAGGAGACAGTTGGTTATGAGAGGAAGACTCTACATAGGCTTTCAATCATTAAGTGTGGAAGACTTTATTACAGTTCCAAGATGTTTAAAGTGTCAAGACCTTGGACATGCGGCCAAGTTCTGTAAAACTGAACACAGTAAGTGTGCACATTGTGGTGAAGAGGGACACGATAGAAAAGACTGTTAGAAAAAAACACCAACAGAAAAGATGTATACCATGTACATTGAGGAAAAAAGTTTGTACGGAAAACAAGGAAGAGAAAAGGCAGTGTCCTACATATTCAATGTTGAGAGATAGAATAATATCCAGAACAAACTATGGTTAATAACTCTAACACTAGATACCAAACAAGAAATAAAATAAATATGGAAATGTCAGTTTTAAGATTTGGACAAATAAATGCAATGCGAAGCAAATTAGTAATGTTAGAGTTAAGGAAGTTAGCAGAGGAAAATAAACTTGACTTACTTTGTGTTCAAGAACCTTACACTCTACGAGGGAAAATCATACATATGCCAGTCACAAGTAGAGTAATAATAACTGGATTAAATCCTCAAGCAGCAATCATAGTTTTCAATAAGGAAATACAAATTGTTAAAATTGCTCAATATAACGATGAATGTCTTTGTTGTATTGAGATGACATATAGAGACAAATCTAACATCTTGATAAACCAATATTATCAATACAAGGATAATATAGACATTCATATAAACAAGACTAGAGAAATAATAGATCAGTATATCACAGATCCCATCATTGTGATATTAGATGCAAATGCAAAATCTATTCTTTGGGGAAGTAAGAACCCAGATGACAATGGCGAAAAAATGGAGGATCTAACACAAGAATATATACTATATGTACTAAATCAGAGCAATAATCCTTATACATTTCAAGGGAGGGCTGGTGCTGAGGAAAACATTGATGTAACACTGGCTAGAGGTTATTGTGACTTTGTGGGTTCGTGAAATGAAAAGTCCAATTACACCACTCAACAATGTTCTTTATTTCCACCGACTTACAGTTTAACACTTGCCAATTACACAGAATTACTTGCTGCACACAGTTACAATTCACCAGTTCGTCCGTTACAACTTCACTTGTACTCGCGATTACATAAACTCCATTACCCATACACAGTTCGTACAGTCTTCCGTTCCACAATCCTTTCGTTCCTTAACACGTCACTAACACTGCCTTCTTACGCCAAGAACTGTCCTCATTCACTAACCAACTGATTGAACAACTCAAACCAACAACTGACTGACTAACTCCGTCTGTCTGTAACCCTCTTTATATCGGAATATCGCCGGTTTCTAGTGACCAGGAGACTGTTCCAGTAAACGAAAGATCGAGAAACAGGTGGAAGGAAAACAGACGCACAATTATGTTTCTTTCCGACCACTGGCTGTCACCACTATAAGACAAACGAGGGAGAGGTGTGGCTAACGCGGTCCTCCCCTACCTTCCGTTCCCAGCTGGTTACAGGGTGCTCCAACGCTCCTGTTACACTGCTCCCTTCTCAAAGCTGTTCGCCCACGAACAGCCCCATCGTAGCGTGCGAGGCGGTCCAGGTGTACCACCAGCATCTGCCCGGAGTCTGAGCCAGAAGTAGCGCTGCCGTAGTTTGTGAATCATTCGGTTCGCTCCCAGGTGTCCTCCTGAAGTACCGGCGTGCACTTCCTCCAAGACTTCCGGGACCTTGCTCCGGGGAAGTACCAACTGTCCTCTCCGCGCCTTCCCATCGGGTGACTCCCATACCCGGAACAGCACGCCCTCTCTGGTCTTCAACGAGTCCCATTGGGCCCAGTGCGACTTGTAGGTGGCGCTCCTCGGTGCGATGTCCCTCCAGGTCGGTCTCGTCCCTGCGTCCACTTCCCTCAAGAGTGGCCCCAAGTCTGCGTCCGCCAGCTGCTCCCTCCTCAGGCCTGCGCTATCCCAGCCTTCAGCAGGCACTGCCACAACTACTCGGACTGCTGCGGCACGCTCCTCCTCTTCCACTCTTGTGCGCTCGTGGCCATCCTGGATCTGCGATAGGACACCTCCAGTGCAATGGTCGCTGGCGTCGGTGTCCACAATGAAGGCGCCACCCGGTTGCGGGAAACCCAAAATTGAAGCACTGCACAGGGTCCCCTTCGGGTGCTGGAAAGCGTCTTCGGCGTCCTCCGTCCACACATAAGGCCGGTTTTCCTCCGTCAGGCGGGTGAGGGGTTTTGCGATGTAGTCGGCCTTTTCCTCTAAATCATTAAGGCGGTCGTCTACTTGACCCTTCCGCGTGCCCAGGTTCGTGACGTCATCCCCCACGCCGGCCAACCGTTCCTCAAACTTGGCGGCGAGAGCCTCGTTCGCCACCTTCATTTCGGTAGCCAGACCGTCGTTCGCTGCTCTCATTTCCGTGGTTAACTCGGCCTTCATTTGTTCCATTTTCTCGGCGATGTTGTCACTAGCCGTCCTGATCAGTTTCAGTTCCGCGGCCAGGTTATTTCTAGTCTCCAGCGTCTCTGTTAATTCGGCCTGCATTTCTTCCATCTTCCCGATTAGTTCGGCCTTCATTTCCATCATCTTCTCCAAAAATTTTTCCAATGCCGCGTCCATGGTTGTAATGTTCGGTGATGTTGTTATCCCACTCCTGACACCAGTGTGACTTTGTGGGTTCGTGAAATGAAAAGTCCAATTACACCACTCAACAATGTTCTTTATTTCCACCGACTTACAGTTTAACACTTGCCAATTACACAGAATTACTTGCTGCACACAGTTACAATTCACCAGTTCGTCCGTTACAACTTCACTTGTACTCGCGATTACATAAACTCCATTACCCATACACAGTTCGTACAGTCTTCCGTTCCACAATCCTTTCGTTCCTTAACACGTCACTAACACTGCCTTCTTACGCCAAGAACTGTCCTCATTCACTAACCAACTGATTGAACAACTCAAACCAACAACTGACTGACTAACTCCGTCTGTCTGTAACCCTCTTTATATCGGAATATCGCCGGTTTCTAGTGACCAGGAGACTGTTCCAGTAAACGAAAGATCGAGAAACAGGTGGAAGGAAAACAGACGCACAATTATGTTTCTTTCCGACCACTGGCTGTCACCACTATAAGACAAACGAGGGAGAGGTGTGGCTAACGCGGTCCTCCCCTACCTTCCGTTCCCAGCTGGTTACAGGGTGCTCCAACGCTCCTGTTACATTATATAAGTCAGAAATTAACCAATTGGAAGGTAACCCAACAACAGACATCAAGTGATCATAATTTGATCTTATTTGATTATGAGGTTAATAAAGTAAATGATTTAACATGGAATACTGGCCCGGCTAGATACATTATTAAGAATTTGGATAAATATAAAATTTTGGATGAATACAGTCTACCTGTATTAATGGAGAGTGACAGTATAGATATCAAAGCAAAAAAGATTACAGAAAGTATACAAGAAGTAATGAAGAAAACATTGTTGAAGACAAGATATTGAAGTAAGGATTACAATGTGTGGAATAGTAGACTACAACAGCTAAGGAGCAAACTACGGAAAGCTAGAAGATTTACCAACGAACAATAATTGCACAAGAAAGAGAGAGAAATCTGGATATTTATAGAAGAATAAAAGAAAAAAATAGACTAACAATGGAGGAATCTAGATAAAACTCATGGAATAAGTTAGTAAAAGACAAACTATCTGATAATATATGGGATATACCATACAAAATAGCGATGGAGGAAGTAAGAGTACCCAAAGTAATATCGACACTTAATAAGGGAAATGGAGAGATGACAAGAACCTGGCTAGAGTCTGTAAATTATCTGATGAGGAGCTTACTGCCGTCAGACACAATAGAAGGTGAAAATAATGAACATAGGAGTAAAAGAGAAGCGTATGAATCTATGTATAGTGGCCAAAGGTTACTTTATCCATTCAATATATCAGAAACTAGACTTACTATCAGAGACTGTAAAAAGGGGAAATCTCCTGGCCCAGATGGTATACCTGGAGAGGTTATAATGGCACTAGAAGAACCCTTGGCTCCATATCTAACAAACTTATTTAATGAATGTATTTATGAAGGCAAAATTCCCTATTGCTGGAAAAATGCAAACATTGTAATATTAAAGAAAGCCAAGGCAAAGATCCAACAGATACTAAGTCATATAGACCTGTATGTTTGTTAAATACACTTGGTAACCTACAAGAAAAACTTTTATACAAAAGGATAAACGAGTACAGAATCATGAAAGGTATGACGGAGCTGCAATATGGGTTCCAGAAATACAAATCAACTGAAGATGAGATCAATAAATCTATTGATAACGTAAAGAAAGGTCTAAATAAATATGTGATAAACATATTTTTTGATATTTCCGGCGCCTTCGACAATTTATGGTGACCAGAACTCTTCAGAATAATGAGAAACCAAGATTATCCTCGATGCCTTTACAACATACTAAAAGATTACTGCACTGACAGAACAGTTACGCTTATAGGACAAAATAGAAAAATTATCAGAGATATAACAAAAGGATGCCCGCAGGGCTCCATATTGGGACCTGTATTTTGGGACATACTAACCGAGCCAATGTTAGAACTACTTAATAATCCCAATTCCACATCAGAAACAATATCCTATGCAGATGACTTAATGATCATTATAGATGTCAACAATAGACAAGAGTTGGAGGAAAAGGCAAAGATGGTAACAGACACTTTGCACAACTGGTGTCTTGAAGTTAAGCTAAAAGTAGCACTTTCAAAATGCGCTTATGTAATCACAAAAGGCAAGCTAAAAAGAAACCCAACAATTAAAATAAACGATGCAGTGATCTCAAGAAAAAACTACTATAAATATCTGGGAATAATGATAGACAAAAATTTAACCTTTCAGAAACACATAGAGTATATAAGACAAAAAAAACTAGGTGTTATGAGCAAGCTAACTTCAATAGTACAAAGAACCATTAATATGTCACATGATGTGATTAAACATATACCACACCAGTATAGCAGTAGGAATAATGTCATATGGCAGCAGTACATGGGCGCAGAGATTAACAAATAAAAGGAATGTAATATTAATTGGGAGAACTCAACGACAAAATTATTAAGAAATGCATGAGCTACAAAGACTACCCCCACCATGGCGCTATTTGTAAAACTCGGAATATGGCCAATGGATCTATTAATAAGATTTGGAGGAGCGGACTATTGGCGTAAGAAGGACAGAGAGAAAGTAGCTGAAATAATAGGAGAGGAGTGTGAAACTAGATGGCAGATAAGAAGGAAACTTTTAAAGGACTGGCAGCATGAATGGGATAATATAGAAGAGGGTCGTAGAGTACACGGAATACTACCAGATATAAATGAAAGATTGAAAATGAAGCATTTCAACCCGTCTAAAGGAATTATACAATTTATACCCGGTCATGGACCATATGCCACCTATTTACATAGAATAGGAAGAAGAGAAACAAGGCTATGCACAATATGTAAAACAGATGACACACCAGAACATCAAACATTTGAATGTGGAATACATGACAATGAATTCAGCGAGTTAAGACTGGAGCTTCAAGACAAAAACACTTGGACAATTCTAAGAAACGAGGTGGATTTTAAGAAACTTGATGAACTAACGAACTATATATCATCAAAGGCATGGAAAGAGTACACCCTATCTAGGGATCGCAGACATAGGGAACCTGAGAGAACTGCCACATTGGTACCAGTAAGAAGATCCATAAGGCTAATCGAAAGACAGGAGCAGCAAAGAGACCTTAATCTTATATTTGAGCAAACATTGGCAGATTTGGATGACATAGATGAGGAACTTGAGGAAAGCATCGGGCTACAAAATATCACAGGATTGGAAACATAAATAGAAGGAGCTCCTTATAGAAGAGCATAAATTCGAGACTTGACAGCGATATATCAAAACAGAAACAAACGCATAAATGTTCAATCTACACTTAGGTTAGATTCAGTCATCAAGAAGCAATGATGACTGATAGGTTAAGCAACTGCAAAGTTAAGCAGTTAATTAGATATGATTTGTCTACAAAATTATAATCAAAGTTAAATTAAATGTAAAGATAAAGACAAAATGTTAGAATGTTAATTTAGATTCCGATATAGATTCAAGAAATCGGAACATAAGAATGTAGAATTTATTTATTTATTTACCTATGTATGCGCAGTAGGTAACCATAGACAGCCGGGTACCTATGGATGCGCAGTAGGTAACGATAGACTGGAGGGTACCTATGGATGCGCAGTAGGTATGGATAGACTTGCCGGATAGCTATGGATGCGCAGTTGGTACCGATAGACTGGCCGGGTAACTATGGATGCGCAGTAGGTACCGATATACTGGCTGAGTAACTATTGTTGCACAGTTGCTTACGATAGACTGGCCGGGTACCTATGGATGAGCAGTAGGTATCGATAGACTGAACGGATACCTATGGATGTGCAGTAGGTACCGATAGACTGGCCGGGTAACTATGGATGCACAGTTGCTACCGACAGCCTAGCCGGATACCTATGGAGGCGCAGTAGGTAACGATAGACTGGCCGGGTAACTATGGATCCGCAGTAGGTACCGTAGCCTGGCCGGGTACCTGTGGATGCGTAGTAGGTACCGTTAGACTTGACGGGTACCAGTGGATGTGCACTAGGTAACGATAGGTTGGCCGGTACCTATGGATGCGCAGCAGGTACCGATAGACTGGCACGACACCTATGGATGTGCAGTAGGTGTCGATAGACTGGCAGGACACCTATGGATGCGCAGTAGGTGTCGATTGACTTGCCGGATACCTATGGATGTGCAGATGGTACCGAAAGACTGCCCAGATACCTATGGATGCGCAGTAGGTATCGATAGATTGGCCGGATACCTATAGATGCGCAGTAGATATCGATAGACTGGCCGGGCACCTATGGATGCGCAGAAGGCACCGCTAGACCGGCCGGGTAACTATGGATGCGTAGTAGGTATCCATAGACTGGTCGGGTACCTATGGATGCGCAGTTGGTACCTATGTATGCGCAGTACGTACCGATAGACTGGCTGGATACCCATGCATGCGCAGTTGGTACCGATAGACTGGCCGGATACCTATGGATGCGCAGTAGGTATCGATAAACTGGCCAGATACCTATAGATGCGCATTAGGTATCAATAGACTGGCCGGGTACCTATGGATGCGCAGTAGTTACCGATAGACTTACCGGGTACCTATGGATGCACAGTAGGTTCCGATAGAGTGGCCGGGTAACAATGGATGCGCAGTAGGTACCGATAGACTTTCCGGGTACATATGGATGCGCAGTAGGTAACGATAGACTGGCCGGGTCCCTATGGATGCGCAATAGGTAACGATGGACTGGCCGGTTACCTATAGATGCTCAGAAGGTAACGATAGGCTTGTCGGGTACCTATGGATGCGCAGTAGGTAACGATAGACAGCCGGGTACCTACGTCTGCGCAGTAGTTAACCATAGACAGCCAGGTACCTATGGATGCGCAGTAGGTACCGAGAGAGTGGCCGGGTAACAATGGATGCGCAGTAGGTACCGATAAACTTTCCGGGTACATATGGATGCGCAGTGGGTAACGATATACTGGCCGGGTCCCAATGGATGCGCAATGGGTAACGATGGACTGGCCGGGTACCTATGGATGCTCAGGAGGTAACGATAGTGTTGCCGGGTACCAATGGATGCGCAGTAGGTACCGATAGAGTGGCCGGGTAACAATGGATGCGCAGTAGGTACCGATAGACTTTCCGGGTACATATGGATGCGCAGTAGGTAACCATAGACAGCCGGGTACCTATGTATGCGGGATCGGAAGTTTCGGCAGTTAACCCCCTGCCAAAGGATAAAGAGAAGTGGTTAAATCTACAGTGACTTGCGTGTGTATGCGGCTGTAGTGGCTGTCAAGACTTGCTCCCTGGTCCACACCCCCGACCCTGGGCTATACAGTGTGTTTAATTCTCTATAGGCGAAGAGGAGCTCAATATGGACAGAGGGAGAGCGACCAAAAGACATGATGGTAGCGAAAAGGATATGTTTACTCCTAGAAAGTCGTTGGCAAGATCTCCGGATACTGCCTCGACTTCGAAGGAGTTGCTTGCTCAGGACAAAACAAACAAACAAATAGAGATACCTATTGATAATACAATCTTTAGATATCCAAGTGACCATGATATAACCCAAATAATACAAGAAATGAACTCAGTAATAGGCGCTAACAAGATGTCAGTAAATGGAAAGAAGGCCTCGTTCAATAATTTGACAAATATAATAGAGAGATTTGATAGATTGAAAGAAGAGAATATAAAATTAAAAACAGAACTGTCAGTTCGCAAAGAACTAGCCCAAGTACATACAATATCTGCGAGCTATTCAAAGGCTTATCAAAACCTAAAATACCTGAAAGAATTGATAGAACAGACAAGACAGCGAAAAGACAAAGATACACATTATTTATTTCATCATCGAAAGGGAAAACAACAAAAGAAGTACAGGAGATTGTAAGCAAGAATTTAAAGCCTGCAGATGAAAAAATTAGAATCAGCTATATAAAAGCGACAGATAGATCTTTAATACTAAATACAGAAATGAAGGAGGATATACAAAAAATAATTAACAGCAAAATCTGAGAGAGAAGGACTTAAAAATGGAAGAGCCTAGAAGAAGAAATCCTCTGGTTATAATATATGATGTCTTAGCAGGACAAAAAGAAGAGGATATAAAAAGAGATATGTATTTGCAAAACTTTGATGAGATGACATGGGAGGAATTTGACAAGAAGGTTGGACTAAGATTTAAAACAGGACCTAGAAACAAGGCAACGGTGCACCATGTAATGGAGGTTGATCCCATGTTAAGGAGACAGTTGGTTATGAGAGGAAGACTCTACATAGGCTTTCAATCATTAAGTGTGGAAGACTTTATTACAGTTCCAAGATGTTTAAAGTGTCAAGACCTTGGACATGCGGCCAAGTTCTGTAAAACTGAACACAGTAAGTGTGCACATTGTGGTGAAGAGGGACACGATAGAAAAGACTGTTAGAAAAAACACCAACAGAAAAGATGTATACCATGTACATTGAGGAAAAAAGTTTGTACGGAAAACAAGGAAGAGAAAAGGCAGTGTCCTACATATTCAATGTTGAGAGATAGAATAATATCCAGAACAAACTATGGTTAATAACTCTAACACTAGATACCAAACAAGAAATAAAATAAATATGGAAATGTCAGTTTTAAGATTTGGACAAATAAATGCAATGCGAAGCAAATTAGTAATGTTAGAGTTAAGGAAGTTAGCAGAGGAAAATAAACTTGACTTACTTTGTGTTCAAGAACCTTACACTCTACGAGGGAAAATCATACATATGCCAGTCACAAGTAGAGTAATAATAACTGGATTAAATCCTCAAGCAGCAATCATAGTTTTCAATAAGGAAATACAAATTGTTAAAATTGCTCAATATAACGATGAATGTCTTTGTTGTATTGAGATGACATATAGAGACAAATCTAACATCTTGATAAACCAATATTATCAATAAAAGGATAATATAGACATTCATATAAACAAGACTAGAGAAATAATAGATCAGTATATCACAGATCCCATCATTGTGATATTAGATGCAAATGCAAAATCTATTCTTTGGGGAAGTAAGAACCCAGATGACAATGGCGAAAAAATGGAGGATCTAACACAAGAATATATACTATATGTACTAAATCAGAGCAATAATCCTTATACATTTCAAGGGAGGGCTGGTGCTGAGGAAAACATTGATGTAACACTGGCTAGAGGTTATATAAGTCAGAAATTAACCAATTGGAAGGTAACCCAACAACAGACATCAAGTGATCATAATTTGATCTTATTTGATTATGAGGTTAATAAAGTAAATGATTTAACATGGAATACTGGCCCGGCTAGATACATTATTAAGAATTTGGATAAATATAAAATTTTGGATGAATACAGTCTACCTGTATTAATGGAGAGTGACAGTATAGATATCAAAGCAAAAAAGATTACAGAAAGTATACAAGAAGTAATGAAGAAAACATTGTTGAAGACAAGATATTGAAGTAAGGATTACAATGTGTCGAATAGTAGACTACAAAAGCTAAGGAGCAAACTACGGAAAGCTAGAAGAATTTACCAACGAACAATAATTGCACAAGAAAGAGAGAGAAATCTGGATATTTATAGAAGAAAAAAAGAAAAATATAGACTAACAATGGAGGAATCTAGATAAAACTCATGGAATAAGTTTGTAAAAGACAATCTATCTGATAATATATGGGGTATACCATACAAAATAGCGATGGAGAAAGTAAGAGTACCCAAAGTAATATCGACACTTAATAAGGGAAATGGAGAGATGACAAGAACCTGGCTAAAGTCTGTAAATTATCTGATGAGGAGCTTACTGCCGTCAGACTCAATAGAAGGTGAAAATAATGAACATAGGAGTAAAAGAGAAGCGTATGAATCTATGTATAGTGGCCAAAGGTTAATTTATCCATTCGATATATCAGAAACTAGACTTACTATCAGAGACTGTAAAAAGGGGAAATCTCCTGGCCCAGATGGTATACCTGGAGAGGTTATAATGGCACTAGAAGAACCCTTGGCTCCATATCTAACAAACTTATTTAATGAATGTATTTATGAAGGCAAAATTCCCTATTGCTGGAAAAATGCAAACATTGTAATATTAAAGAAAGCCAAAGACAAAGATCCAACAGATACTAAGTCATATAGACCTGTATGTTTGTTAAATACACTTGGTAACCTACAAGAAAAACTTTTATACAAAAGGATAAACGAGTACAGAATCATGAAAGTATGACGGAGCTGCAATATGGGTTCCGGAAATACAAATCAACTGAAGATGCGATCAATAAATCTATTGATAATGTAAAGAAAAATCTAAACAAATATGTGATAAACATATTTTTTGATGTGTGTTTGGACGAATTTAGTAACAGTGACGTAAAAATTAATATAAAAATTATTTGTGGTTGATTTATTGACACTCGTCACTTACTTTTTCATATATTTATGAGAGACTAGTTTCAAAGGCCCTGACCTCCATTTGGAAAGAGATTGAAAATGGAGGCCAGGGCCTTTGAAACTAGTCTCTCATAAATACATGAAAAAGTAAGTGACGAGTGTCAATAAACCAACCACAAATAATTTTTATATATTTTTTGATATTTCCGGCACCTTCGACAATTTATGGTGACCAGAACTCTTCAGAATAATGAGAAACCAAGATTAACCTAGATGCCTTTACAACATACTAAAAGATTACTGCACTGACAGAACAGTTACGCTTATAGGACAAAATAGAAAAATTATCAGAGATATAACAACAGGATGCCCGCAGGGCTCCATATTGGGACCTGTATTTTGGGACATACTAACCGAGCCAATGTTAGAACAACTTAATAATCTTAATTCCACATCAGAAACAATAGCCTATGCAGATGACTTAATGATCATTATAGATGGCAACAATAGAAAAGAATTGGAGGAAAAGGCAAAGATGGTAACAGACACTTTGCATAACTGGTGTCTTGAAGTTAAGCTAAAAGTAGCACCTTTAAAATGCGCTTATGTAATCACAAAAGGCAAGCTAAAGAGAAACCCAACAATTAAAATAAATGATGCAGTGATCTCAAGAAAAAACTACTATAAATATCTGGGAATAATGATAGAGGAAAATTGAACCTTTCAGAAACACATAGAGTATATAAGACAAAAAACACTAGGTGTTATGAGCAAGCTAACTTCAATAGTACAAAGAACTGTTAAAATCTCACATGATGTGATTAAAATATACCACACCAGTATAGCAGTAGGAATAATGCCATATGGCAGCAGTACATGGGCGCAGAGATTAACAAATAAAAGGAATGTAATATTAATTAGGAGAACTCAACGACAAAATTATTAAGAAATGCAGGAGCTACAAAGACTACCCCCACCATGGCGCTATTTGTAATACTCGGAATATGGCCAATGGATCTATTAATAAGATTTAGAGGAGCGGACTATTGGCGTAAGAAGGACAGAGAGAAAGTAGCTGAAATAATGGGAGAGGAGTGTGAAACTAGATGGCAGATAAGAAGGAAACTTTTAAAGGACTGGCAGCATGAATGGGATAATATAGAAGAGGGTCGTAGAGTACACGAAATACTACCAGATATAAATGAAAGATTGAAAATGAAGCATTTCAACCCGTCTAAAGGAATTATACAATTTATAACCGGTCATGGACCATATGCCACCTATATACATAGAATAGGAAGAAGAGAAACAAGGCTATGCACAATATGTAAAACAGATGACACACCAGAACATCAAACATTTGAATGTGGAATACATGACAATGAATTCGGCGAGTTAAGACTGGAGCTTCAGTCACTTGGACAATTGTAAGAAACGAGGTGGATTTTAAGAAACTTGATGAACTAACGAACTATGTATCATCAAAGGCATGGAAAGAGTACATCCTATCTAGGGATCGCAGACATAGGGAACCTGAGAGAACTGCCACATTGGTACCAGTAAGAAGATCCATAAGGCTAATCGAAAGACAGGAGCAGCAAAGAGACCTAAATCCTATATTTGAGCAAACGTTGGCAGATTTAGATGACATAGATGAGGAACTTGCGGAAAGCATCGGGCTACAAAATATCACAGGATTGGAACATAAATAGAAGGAACTCCTTATACAAGAGCATAAATTCGAGACTTGACAGCGATATATCAAAGCATAAACAAACGCATAAATGTTCAATCTACACTTAGGTTAGGTTCAGTCATCAACAAGCAATGATGACTGATAGGTTAAGCAACTGCAAAGTTAAGCAGTTAATTAGATATGATTTGTCTACAAAATTATAATCAAAGTTAAATTAAATGTAAAGATAAAGACAAAATGTTAGAATGTTAATTTAGGTTCCGATATAGATTCAAGTAATCGGAACATAAGAATGTAGAATTTATTTATTTATTTACCTATGTATGCGCAGTAGTTAACGATAGACTGGAGGGTACCTAAGGATGCGCAGTAGGTATGGATAGACTCGCCGGATAGCTATGGATACGCAGTTGGTACTGATAGTCTGGCCGGATAACTATGGTTGCGCAGTTGGTACCGATATACTGGCCGAGTAACTATTGATGCACAGTTGCATACGATAGACTGGCCGGGTACCTATGGATGCGCAGTAGGTATCGATAGACTGAACGGATACCTATGGATGTGCAGTAGGTACCGAATGACTGGCTGGGTAACTATGGTTGCGCAGTTGCTACCGACAGCCTAGCCGGGTACCTATGGAGGCGCAGTAGGTAACGATAGACTGGCTGGGTAACTATGGATCCGCAGTAGGTACCGTAGCCTGGCCGGGTTCTTGTGGATTCGCATTAGGTACCGTTAGACTTGATGGGAACCTGTGGATGCGCACTAGGTAACGATAGGCTGGCCGGTACCTATGGATGCGCAGTAGGTACCGATAGACTGGCACGACACCTATGGATGCGCAGTAGGTGTCGATAGACTGGCAGGACACCTATGGATGCGCAGTAGGTGTCGATAGACTTGCCGGATACCTATGGATGTGCAGATGGTACCGATAGACTGCCCAGATACCTATGCATGCGCAGTAGGTATCGATAGACTGGCCGGATACCTATAGATGCGCAGTAGATATCGATAGACTGGCCGGGCACCTATGGATGCGCAGAAGGCACCAATAGACCGGCCAGGTAACTATGGATACGCAGTAGGTATCCATAGACTGGTCGGGTACCTATGGATGCGCAGTTGGTACCTATGTATGCGCAGTACGTACCGATAGACTGGCTGGATACCCATGCATGCGCAGTTGGTACCGATAGACTGGCCAGATACCTATGGATGCGCAGTAGGTATCGATAGACTGGCCAGACACCTATAGATGCGCAGTAGGTATCGATAGACTGGCCGGGTACCTATGGATGCGCAGTAGGTACCGATAGAGTGGCCGGGTAACAATGGATGCGCAGTAGGTACCGATAGGCTTAACGGGTCCCTATGGATGCGCAATAGATAACGATGTACTGGCCGGGTACCTATGGATGCTCAGAAGGTAACGATAGACTTGCCGGGTACCTATGGATGCGCAGTAGGTAAGAATAGACAGCAGGGTACCTATGTATGCGTAGTAGGTAACCATAAAAAAATAAAAAAATAAATAAATAAAATCTGCTCAACACATGCCCTGGCATCTTGAAGCTATACCAGGGCAAAGCTCTTCACAGATTTATATTCTTTATCCGCCTGCCTTATTTATTGTTCCATTTACAATACTTATCTTTGCAGATATTCCCTAAACTAACTTGCCAAATAATCCTAACCTACTGGCTCATTCTAACGTACTTGCTACTGGATACCAGCAGCTTTAGGACTCATGTAGACTACCTACCCTATCTACATCATATATCCTACTTGCTAACATTTACATTCACTATTGTCCTCTCATACTAGCTACTGGAATCGAGTAGCTTTACAATTCCTCAAACTAACTCACTACATAAGTCTACTACATAAGACTTTCTATCATTTATTTGCTGTCATTTCCTATCCGACTATTGGTAGTAATATTCCTCTCGGTTAGACTTGTAGTGTTTCCACCATCATTTGGAGAGAATTCGTCCATCAGTTCAGATTTCTTTTGTAAACATTATTCTATTGCAGATGTCTGCTAACTCCGCTCTCCTTCTGAGTCTTCCGCTAATCTGCTTATCGCTCCTGCTCCCATTCTACGTATGGATGTCCAGTATTGGCGTCTCCTGTTGATCCTTTGTGGTATTTCCTGGTCACATACATGTTGTTCCTGTTGATCTTCCATTTTGTTTTCTCGCCTTATTCCATCATCTGGTTCCCTTTGCATATTCTTTTTTGACCTCCTTGGTTCTACAGCTGCCTGTTCCTCTCTCCTTCTCCGTGGTTCTCCTCTTTCACGTCTTTCTATCTGTTGTTGTTTATATTCCTCCATGACTCGCGCAGAGATGATCTCGGCCATTTCTTCCAGTGTTCTAAAGTCCCCAGGATCTCTGACGATATTATATACATATTTCCCTTGTAGCATACTTCTGTGGTGTTCTAACAGATCTTTGTATTATTTACATTCAAACAATGTGTGTTCTGGTGTATCCTGTATATTGCAGCTGTCACATATATCACTATCTGAGCTTCCAATTCTTTTGAAATAGGTCCGATATGGTCCATGGCCTGTTAGAAATTGTATACCTGCTCTTCTTGGCTGTATTTGTCTTAAGCGTAATCTTTCTCTTATATTTGGAAACAAATTGTACGTTCTTCTACCTTCCTCTATGTTGTTCCATTCTTGCTGCCATTCTTCTATAAGTCTCTGATTTATTTCCTTTTTGGTAGAGCACGGATATCCTATTATTTTCTCTACTTTACTCAAGTCTCCTTTTTTAACCCAATAGTTGGCTCCTCGCTGTTTGATTATCAAGTCCAATGGCCATGTCCCCACTGCAATTAATAGTGCCATTGTAGATGTGGTCTTAACGGCTCCAATACATTTCAATAATCCTGTTCTCTGTATGGATCTTATCATCTTCACATTCTTTTTTTATATTAACTCTATCAGCCCATACCCCAGCTCCATATGCTATTATTTGCACAACAAAACTCATGTGGTATGAAGTTATAGCCTTTGGCGGTAATTTAAATGTTCTCGTTGCTAAAGTAGACAATTTTATCATTATTTTTATAGTTTTTTCTTTGGTTTTCTTTATGTGTTGCTCAAAGTTTCTCTTTTCATCCAGGTGTATTCCAAGATATTTAATTACTTTTTCCCTTTTTATATTTTCATTATCTATCTTAATAGTCGGGTCCCTAATTAACGCTCCTTTCATTAGTACATAGGCAGATTTGTTCGCTGATATTTTTAATTTGGCTTGATTACACCAGTTGTTAAATTTCTTTAATGTTGAATTCGTTTTTCTCTCTAATTCCATCTTACTGTTTGCCTCTGTAATAATCAGAATGTCATCTGCATAGGCAACAAATTCGATGATATCTTGTGATACAGCTAATTCTTCTAGTATTGGCTCCGTCATGATGTCACAGAAGAGGGGCCCCAAAATGGATCCCTTGGGCAACCTTTGGTAATTTCTCTTGTAATTTTTCCATCTGTGCCGGTGACATGTACCCGTCTATCTTTACAATAATCTCTGAGTACATTGTATAGAACTTTTGGGTATTGTTTCGCTTCCATGATTTTAAATAGATACGGTCACCATAAGTTGTCAAAGGCTCCAGCGATGTCAATGAATACTCCTAATACATATTTATTTGTACTTCTTTTTATCGCTTCTAACGCCGCATTTATGACCACCTCAGTGGATTTCCCCTTTCTGAAGCCAAATTGTTTCTGGGTCATGCCTATCATAATTCGATATTCCTTTATCATTTTTAATATTAATTTGTCTTGTACCTTTCCTATTGTGTTTAATAGACATATTGGTCTATATGTTTTTCGCTCTGTTGGATCCTTATTTGCTGATTTTTTTAGTATTACTACCTCTGCTTCTTTCCAACAGTATGGAACTCGCCCCTGTACCAGGCATTCATTAAGTAGGCTACATAAGTATGGTGCTATAGATTCTTCAAAGTTTTGTAGAATTTCTGCATTTATATTGTCTGTTCCTGGTGCTTTTTTCTTCTTTAGTTCTCGGATTGCTAACTTTACTTCCGAAACGTCATATGGGTAGATTACTCTTTGATTAATATATACATTTTGAAAGTCACGTCGCATAGCTTGCTGTTCCTCATTCTCTTGTTCTTGTTCTTCACTAGGAAGTAATATCTGCAACAGGTTATTCATAGAGCTTGTCCACGATTCTGTGTAAGTTCCATCAGGTTTCTTTATTGTTGAGATTACTTCCGGTGCTTTTATTTTCTCCATGACTATTTTATACGGAGTCCCCCATTCATTTTCATCCAAATTTTCCTCTATAAATCTTTTCCATGTTTCTTGTCTCCTTTCTTCCAGCTTGATCTTATATTGTTGTTTCACTTCTCTATATTCCTGAAGTCTAATCTGTTTATCTTGCGCAGTCCGACTTAGTTGATAATATCTTCTTAACCTCCTCACTCTGCTCCTTAGTTTTTGCAGTTTGTCATTCCGTACCTTATACTTTCCATCAGTATTTGTACATTTCTTTAATGCCTGCTCCATCGCCTGTTGTATGCTTTGAGTTAATTGCTTAGCTTTTTATCTATATTTCCTCCAATTTGTATTTCATTGGGAATTTTAATTGAACCTCTAAGTTTTGCCCAATCAGCATTCTTTATCTGATATTTTCTTTTCTTCTGCTGATTTTGATGTTCCCCTTCTGTCCATGTTACTATATCATAATATATTAAATTGTGGTCACTAGTTGTTAGTTGTTGCGCCACTTTCCAATTACTGATACGATTCACAATTTCTCCTTTGGCTACCGTAAGGTCTATATTCTCCTCTGCTCCAGCTCTATTTTCAAAAGTAAATGGATTAAATGGTGTATTCATTATGATCATATCGTTCTGTAGTAATATTTCTTCTAATCTTTCTCCCTTATTATCAGGATTTTTACTATACCACCTCTTTGATTTGGCATTACTATCCATACCATATATAATGGACTTTCTTGACATCATGTCTAGCACTCTTTCCATCTTATCAATGTGTATTTGAATATCATCACTATATTGAAAATAATGATTACACAGGATGAAGCTTACACCATCAGTTGTTACCTCAATGCAGTTAATATGTTCGTCGCACAATTGTGTAATCTTTACCACCTGTAAAGATTATTCTAGTTGTAGCAGCCACGTGTATAGGTTTTCCTTTAAAGATATATAGCTCTTGTATGCATAGGATATCCAATTGCCTGTCTTCTATTACCTTTCTTAATTCCTGCATCACTAGCCTTGATCTCTGTGCATTTATCTGACCTATTCTTATGCTCTTTATTTGCTGTATTTCATTTACCACTACCATTCTTTGTTAATAAATCTTAGATATTCCATATTTCATTAGTGTTATTATACAAATAGCTATGTATAAAATATTGCGGTCTTACAGGCAATCGCAGGTTCCTTACATATTTAGCAATATGTTTCTTCTTCACTTCCAACGACTGATATGTCTTAGAAGTTGCAGTTGGTTTACCCTGTTTCCTACTTGTTTGTGATCCATGTCTTATGTTCATTATTCTCTTACTCCATTCCATTTGGGTTATCCTGTCCATAGTCTGTTCTATTAATTAACTGTTCCCAAAACATCTTATACGTTGGGCATACATTCCTATTTTGACAGTGTATTTTTATCCCAGTAGTTAGATTTTTCTTTCTTGTGCTACATGGAATACATACGGACTTCTCCTTATCTTTAGCTTTTTGACACTCTTTCTTTGTATGATCTTGTTCCCCGCAGTGTGAGCACACAGATACCTCTTGTTTACAATATCTTGCAACGTGTCCTAGCTTTTGACACTTCATACATTTTGCTACCACAATATAATCTTTGAACTGAACCGCCTGGAAGCCAATATATATTTTACCCTTTTGAATAAGTTTATATCTTAGCCTGGGGCCCCTCAAAATCCAACCTCTGCGGTCCTCGTCCCGAGGGGTGGGCAACAGGAAGTAGGGGACTGACTGATGGGGTGATGTACGGTGGGGACTTGGTGTACCCCACGACCGCTACGGCTGCCGAGAAGGCCCATCAGTAACCCCGAAAACTGGCAGAAGAGGCTCTGGTATTTTTCCCCAGGGACCTACCACGGTAGGTACGGGATTGGCGATCCCGGGGTCCCTAGCCATTCACCCTCATTTCATCCCCCTCACCTCCATCAACTGTGCCACGCTGTGCTACTGCTGATCAGTATGCATCACCTTCTTCCCCTTCTAGTTTTTTATTATGATTATTAGTACTTAAGGTCTTAGGTTTATAACTCCTGTCTCACCAGCAGGGATCTCTCCTATCTCCGTGGTTCTGTCCCACGGTTTTCAGCGCGGCTTCCGACATGTGTGCTCTCCGGAGGTCTCAAAAGTGAGGGTTGAGCGGACCCTTCGCACTGCCCCTATGTGTAGCCTTAGGTGCGGAGCCCGTCCACACCGTCAAGTACACCCACATAGCTCCTTGAGGGCCCGGTCTGTGGTAATCTCCCGACGGCCGCGTTTTGCCGTTGGGTTAGTATCATGGACCGGACGTGTTACCGCTGACGGAACCCCGGTGTAATCAACCACAAGTCCCCTGAATCCGCGTTTGCCTATTATACGCAGCGCGGCCTAAAGTGGGGAGCCACAGGCGGTTATTCCTGTGGTAGGGGAATAAAGCCGGGGTGTGCGTGGTGAACGGTTTACCCATACGGACAAGCAGTGGATTTTGAAGGGTAGCTTTTCTGAAGTACAAATGAGATCGGTCATGGGTGGGGTCCCCATGACGGCACAGACCGTGAAGATTCGGTGTCTTTCTTTCTTTAACCCCCGGATGGCAGGCTGACGCCGACGGTTCCGGATGGGGGTCTATATCATCATGTCTCCGCGCAAAACCTCCTTCATTGACCCTTATTTGTTGATGACCTTGGCATGTGATGGCAAAACCTTTAAGGATATTAGTCCATTTTATATTAAACGTGAGCTCGATAAGATCAGTGGCCCTGTGAAAAACGCTACCCGTCTCCGAGACGGCAGCTTACTATTAGAGACCACAACAGCGGACCAATCTAAAAAACTGCAGAAAGCGTCTTTGTTGGGCTCCTACCCTATCCGGGTAGCCCCACACAAAACGCTCAATACCTGCAGAGGAGTAGTCACCACCTCCAGTTTAGATGGTCTAGCAAATGAAGAAATAGTAAGTTGCCTCTCCGACCAACTCGTTTGTCAGGCGTACCGGCTAACACGAAAGCAAGATGGCAAGGAGTACCCACTACGTACGGTTTTTCTAACTTTTGCTGGGACTAAGTTACCCGAGTACATCTATTGTGGCTATGAGCGTGCGAGTGTCCGCCAGTATGTCCCGAACCCCATGCGCTGTTTCCAATGTCAGCGGTTCGGACATACTAAGGTCGCGTGTAGCAATGCTGCGCTTTGTGAGCAATGTGGCCTAGCTAAACACGACGACCCAAACTGCAGCCGAACACCTTGCTGCGTGAACTGTGGCGGTAGTCATCCCTCCAGCTCGCGACAGTGTCCTAGATTCATTGACGAAAAAAGCATTCAGGAGCTACGTGTCAAAGAACGCCTGACTTTTCCAGAGGCACGACGGCGCTTTGAACAACTAAAGCCTGCTACCACTACTACTGGATATGCATCAGCAGCTCGCCGTACTCCTAATACCACAGTTGCTGTTCAACACGTCCCTGTCGCCCACGCATCCACGCAGACTGACTTTCTAGCCGTTAAACCCACGTCTCAGACTGTTTGTGTATCCACCAGCACAGCCTCCGCTTCAACCGTACAGACTCCAGCCACCAAGCCATCAGCGGGTAACAACCATCCCGTAGTAAATGCGAAAAACCGATCCCGACCACAACATAGATCGCGAAGTCGCTCGCCTTCTGTTAGATCCCGGTCTCGTTCTACGAGCCGTAGGAGTTCTGACTCCCGATCATCAACGGAGTCACAGGAGGCTAACGATTTTCGAATCGTAGGGCCCAGGTCAGCCAAGGTCAAGAAAAAGGTTAAAACGGCCCATTAAAAACTCTTCATGGAAATAATCCAGTGGAATGTCAATGGTTTTCGAGCTCGTGCTCAAGACCTACAACATTTAGTTTCTCAACGGTCACCGTCAATAATTTGCCTCCAGGAAACCCACTTACATCCCAATCACTCGTTACACCTTCACTCTTTTTCGGCATTTAGAAGCGATTATCTTGCAGGTATGCGTGCAAGCGGTGGCGTTGCTACCTTAGTGGCGCCTAACATTTCCGCCGCCCACGTTCCTCTCACCACACCATTGCAAGCTGTGGCCGTCCGGATACAGCTGGAGAGCATCAGTTTTACCATCTGTAACATGTACCTGCCGCCGCTCAGTATAGTTACAGAGCGGGATCTTCTAGCCCTATTGGCTCAGCTCCCCTCACCACTGCTCCTTGTGGGAGATTTGAATGCCAAGCACACGCTCTGGGGATCAGACACAGATGACGCCCGTGGATGCCTCCTCGTAGACGTCTTCGATAAGTCTGACATGCTTCTGCTAAATACTGGTGACCCGACATTCCTATCATCCGCTTATGGTACACATTCCGTACTAGACCTTTCTTTCTGCAGTCCGTCATTAGTACCACTACTTGAGTGGTCAGTACTTTCCGACCTCTTCGGCAGTGATCATTACCCCATTAACATTCATTTTTCTGGCCGCCAATGTGTACCTTCTCGACATCCTCGCTGGATTATTTCCAAAGCTAACTGGGGAAAATTCCAATCCCTCATACACCTCATCGACCATGGTTTCGACACCATCGACGAAATGGTCGAATATTTTACTTGCTCGATCCTGCTCGCAGCAGAATCCAGCATTCCTCGAGGCTCACCTACACCACGTCGTATTCCTGTACCGTGGTGGTCCGAGGAATGTAGTTTGGCTGTCAAAGCACGCAAACGTGCTTTGCGCATTTTTCAGCGGCACCCGACGGAAGCGAACTTCGTCGCCTTCAAACGTTCTCGCGCTAGGGCACGCTTTATACTGCGCAACGCAAAGCGTAAATCTTGGGAAGCATTTGTGTCTTCGCTTTCCCGGCGCAGCTCTACCCAACAAGTATGGTCAGCTGTTCGGCGGATGTATGGCAAGTATCGCCGGACGGTAATTCCCGGCCTTGCCATCAACGGATCCATGTGCACCACCGAGCAGGACATAGCTGAAGCCCTGGCTACCACATTAGCTGCCACGAGCCAAACTGCCCGCTATGACGATCTCTTCCTGCGTATTAAGGAAAAGGCGGAGCGGGTACCACTTAATTTTAATAGTGACTGCACCGAGCCGTACAACCAACCCTTTACCGCAGCCGAGCTCGCCCATTCTCTGGCGTTAGCAAAGGATTCCTCTCCAGGTCCCGATGACGTACACCGACAGATGCTGCTACATCTTCCATCTGAGGCGCTATATGTTTCCTTCTAAACATCTATAACCGCATTTGGCATGAGCGGGTTTTCCCTTCCTCCTGGCGAGAGGGTATTGTCATCCCCATCCCTCGACCCGGAAAGGACCGCAAGCAACCATCTAGCTACCGCCCCATTTGCCTGACGAGTGTCATCTGTAAGACGTTGGAGCGAATGATAAACGCTCGGTTAAATTGGTGGCTCGAAAAACATAACCATCTGTCCAACTTGCAATGCGGTTTTCGTCGCCATCGCTCAAGTGTCGATAATCTAACACGCCTTGAGGGGTATGTTTCCGATGCGTTTCTACTGAAGCAACATACCGTGGGCGTGTTCCTCGACCTGGAGAAGGCCTATGACACCACTTGGCGGTACGGCATACTCCGTAACCTACATGGTTACGGCATGCGTGGTCATCTGCCCGAGTTTTTATGCAATTTTTTAAAACTTCGCCGTTTTCGTGTGCGGATAGGGAAAACGATATCCCAGGAGCGGATACAGGAGAACGGTGTACCTCAAGGGTCGATTTTGAGCGTCACCCTTTTTGCCGTAGCGATTAACGGCATCACTAGTGCCGTTCGAAGTGGAATTCCATCATCCCTCTATGTTGACGACTTCGCAGTCTATTATAGGTCCGCCAACATAGATCACATTGAGCGCCAACTGCAGCTGACCATTACCCAGCTAGCAGCTTGGGCGCTTCAAACCGGCTTCCGTTTTTCAGCTGCGAAGACGCAGTGTATCCACTTTCACCGCCTACGAGGTATTCACCCGCCTCCTGATCTTCATTTGAACGGCACACCCCTGCCATTTGTCTCACACCTGAAGTTCTTGGGCCTCTACTTGGACCGACAACTCAATTGGGAGCACCACATCCGTCACCTTCGAGGCTCTTGCGATCGTTCTCTTCGGGTGCTGAAGGTATTATCTGGAGCATCTTGGGGGGGGGGCGATCGCACGGTAATGCTGAGGCTGTACCGCTCTCTGGTTCGGTCCAAGCTGGACTATGGCAGTTTTATTTATGGCGCAGCGACCGCCTCTAAACTTCGCCTTTTAAACACCGTGCATCACACTGGCATCCGCCTTGCCACAGGAGCTTTTCGCACCAGTCGAGTCGACTGCCTGTATGCAGACTCAGGCGAACCTCCACTCCATATTCGTCGCTCGCTGTTACTCTGTTCGTACGTCTCGAAGTTGGCAAGTTATCCCAGTCATCCTTGTTTTAAACCAGTTCTGTGTCCAGATTTAGTCCACCGTTATATGCGCCCTGGTGCTCGGACACGCCCCATGGGAATAAGATTTCGGGATCTCCTACATTCCCATGGGCTCCGAATGCCTCGCGTAGAGAGGTCGTCCATCTGCCCTTATCCTGCATGGCAGCTCAATCGTGCGCAGTTCGATCTAACACTTTCAAGCAACACTAGACTCGCTACCCCACATTCGGTGTTCCAACAACTTTTTGCCGAATTACTGGGCCGTTACCCTAACTATGTTCCGGTCTTTACAGACGGTTCCCAGTTAGGTAACGCTACGGGTTGCGCATTCTTCATTAACGGTGAGGCTCATAAATTTAGACTTCTGGACTCCACTTCGGTCTTCTCAGCAGAGCTGTATGCCATCTTTTATTTGCTCCTTTTTATTTGCAAGTTAGCTCCTGGCTCTTTTATCGTCTGCACTGACTGCCTAAGTGCGCTTCAGGCCTTGCAACAGCACACAGCCGCTCACACCCTCGTTTTAAAAATACAGGCCCAGATCTCGCAAATGCTCAGTCGCGGATACCATTTTGTTTTTACTTGGATCCCAGGCCATGTGGGCATTTCCGGGAACGAGGAGGCGGACGCGGCTGCTAAGTCAGCTTGTCGTTTACCCCGGAGTCTAACAACTACGGTGCCGTACCAGGATGTGCAACGTTTTTTCCGTCGCCACCTTCTATCTGCTTGGCAGCAATCCTGGACAGCTTTGGAAGGCACACAACTCCGGGCAATAAAGGAGAGCGTACAACCCTGGCTGACTTCCTGCAGTGATAACCGGCGAGCCGAGGTGATGCTCACCCGGCTGAGAATTGGGCACACACGAGCGACACATGGCCATCTATTAAGAGGGGAACCGGCCCCTGTGTGTGCCCCGTGTGCAGTACGCCTCACGGTACGGCACGTACTGCTTGATTGCCCGCAGTACGCCCGCGTTCGCCAGTCAATAGGCTTGGGAGCTAACTTGCCAAGAATTTTAGGGGACGACCCAGTGGCCGTGATTAAGGCACTGCGGTTTGTTACCGAAATCGGTTTTAACCAGCGAGTCTGACTTGCTTTTTATATTTAATACTTTTAGAGTTTTTAAAGTATGGCTTTAGATGGTTTTTAATGTCCTTTTAACAGTTGAGAGTTTTATTATATTTTACCTTTTTTTAGCTAAATGTTTATAGCTTTTAGGTTTTAGTATTGACTTGGGGCCCAAATGACCTTGTTGTCGACGGGCCCTTAAAAACCACACTCACTCACTCACTCACTCACTCACTCACTCACTCACTCACTCACTCACTCACTCACTCACTCACTCACTCACTCTTAGCCTGGGGTCTACCACTATTACATGATGAACTGTTCTTTTATCTCTAGGCCCTGTTTTAAATTGGAAGGTTACCTTCTGGTTTAATTCTTCCCATGTCATTTCATCTTTATAATTCTGTTCATACATATTTCTTTTAATGTCGTCTTCTTCTTCTGTCAGGTAACCATAGACAGCCGGGTACCTATGGATGTGCAGTAGGTAACGATAGACTTTCCGAGTACATATGGATGCGCAGTAGGTGTAGATGGACTCGCTGGATAGCTATGGATGCGCAGTTGGTACCGATAGTCTGGCCAGATACCTGTGGATGCGCAGTAGGTACCGTAATACTGGCCGAGTAACTATTGATGCACAGTTGCTTACGATGGACTGGCCGGGTACTTATGGATGCGCAGTAGGTATCGATAGACTGACCGGATACCTATGGATATGCAGTAGGTACCGATAGACTGGCCGGGTAACTATGGATGCGCAGTTGCTGCCGACAGCCTAGCCGGATACCTATGGAGGCGCAGTAGGTAACGATAGACTGGCCGGGTAACTATGGATGCGCAATAGGTACCGTAGCCTGGCCGGGTACCTGTGGCTGCACAGTAGATACCGATAGACTTGCCGGGTCCCTGTGGATGCGCACTAGGTAACGATAGGCTGGCCGGGTACCTGTGGATGCGCAGTAGGTACCGATAGACTGGGCATATAGCTATGGATCCGCAGTAGGTACCGATAGACTGGAACGACACCTATGGATGCGCAGTAGGTGTCGATAGACTGGCAGGACACCTATGGATGCGGAGTAGGTGTCGATAGACTTGCCGGATACCTATGGATGCGCAGGTGGTACCGATAGACTGGCCGGGTACTATGGACGTGCAGTAGGTATCGACAGACTGACCGGGTACATATTGTGAATTTGTGGGCTCGTGAAATGAAAAGTCCAATTTCACCACTCAAAAATGTTCTTTATTTCCACCGACTTACAGTTAAACTCTTGCCAAATACACAGAATTACAGTTTAATGTACACAATTACAATTTAATTTACACCATTCAACCTTGCCAGTTCGTCTTTACCCGTCCGCTCAACTCAACTACACGTCCGCCCGGCTCACGGTCACTCACTGAACTAACTACACGTCCGCACGCCGCGACGTCCTTCACTCAACTAACCGTCGCCTCGCTTGTATCGATCGCCCCTAAACCTCTCGATTCTTCCATTATGGAGGGGGAAATCATTCTGGAACCTTCGCGCACATTCGCGCGGTAGGAGAAGGTGCCACCCCTTGCGTCCCCCCCGCCACCACCGCCAGTCCGCATTACTGATCGGCAACGCGAGTTCGCCGCCTGCGTCACACTGCTCCCTCCTCAAGGCTGGTCGTCCCGAACAGCACCATCGTAGCGGGCTAGACGGTCCAGGTGCACCACCAGCATCTGCTCGGAGTCTCAACCAGTAGTAGCGCTGCCGAAGTTTGTCAATCGTTCGGTTCGCTCCCAGGTGTCCTCCTGAAGTACCAGCGTGCACTTCTTCCAAGACTTCCGGTACCTTACTCCGGGGAAGTACCAACTGTTCTCTCTGCGTCTTCCCATCGGGTGACTTCCATACCCGGAACAGCACGCCCTCTCTGGTCTTCAACGAGTCCCATTGGGCCCATTACGACTTGTAGGTGGCGCTCCTCGGTGCGATGTCCTCCCAGGTTAGTCTCGTCCCTGCCTCCACTTCCCTCAAGAGTGGCCCCAAGTCTGCATTCGCCAACTGCTCCCTCCTCAGGCCTGCGCTATCACAGCCTTCCGCAGGCACTGCCGTGACTACTCCAACTGCTGCGGCACGCTCCTTCTCCTCCACTCTTGTGCCCTGGCCGCACTCTTCTGGACAGGGACTTTGGGACATGGCGTCAGCGTTACCGTGGCTCTTCCCTCTACGATGTTCCGAGGTGAAGTCGTACTCCTGCAGCCTCTGGACCCAACGTGCTGTCTGGCCTTCCAGGTTCTTGAAGCCCAATAGACAGGTTAGGGCGGAATGGTCAGTTCTCAGGTGGAATGGCTGGCCGTACAGGTACTTGTGGAAGTGCTCCAAGGTCTTTACTACCGCCGGTAACTCCCGTCGGGTGACGCAGTAGTTCTTCTCTGCCTTGGATAGCGTCTTGCTGTAGTAGGCTATCACCCGCTCATGGCCGTCCTGGATCTGCGATAGGACACCTCCAATGCAATGGTCGCTGGCGTCGGTGTCCACAATGAAGGCGCCACCCGGTTGTGGGAAACCCAAAATTGTAGCACTGCACAGGGTTTCCTTCAGGTGCTGGAAAGCGTCTTCGGCGTCCTCCGTCCACACATCAGGTCGGTGTTCCTCTAGGTCATTGAAGCGGTTCGCCAGGTCCTCGACGCGCTCGTCCACTTGGCCCATCTCCGTCACGTCATCCCTCACGCCGGCCAACTGTTCCTCAAATTTGGCGGCGAGGACCTCGTTCGCCTCCTTCATTTCCGTGGCCAGACTGTGGTTCGCGCCTTCAGTTCTGTGATCAATTCGGTCTTCATTTCTTCCATTTTCTCGGTGATGTTGTCGTTAGCGGTCTTCATTTGTTTCAGCTCGGCGGTGATGTTGTCGTTGGCCGTCTTCATTTGTTTCAGCTCGGCGGTGATGTCGTTGGCCGTCTTCATTTGTTTCAGCTCGGCGGTGATGTTATTTGCTGCTTCTGTTTTTGTTGTTAACTCGTTCATCTTCGCCAAAAGCATTTCCAATGTCGATTCCATGGCCGTAATATTCGGTGGTTATCGTCCCGCTTCCTGACACCAGTTGTGACTTTGTGGGCTCGTGAAATTAAAGAGAGTTCAATTACACCACTCCAAATATGTTCTTTATTTCCACCGACTTACAGTTAAACTCTTGCCAATTACACAGAATTACAGTTTTATGTACACAATTACAATTTAATTTACACCATTCAACCTTGCCAGTTCGTCTTTACCCGTCAGCTCAACTCAACTACACGTACGCCCGGCTCACGGTCACTCACTCAACTAACTACACGTCCGCACGCCGCGACGTCCTTCACTCAACAAACCGTCGCCTCGCTTGTATCGATCGCCCCTAAACCTCTCAATTCTTCCATTATGGAGGGGTAAATCATTCTGGAAATTTCGCGCACCTTCGCGCGGTAGGAGGAGGTGCCACCCCTTGCGTTCCCCCCGCCACCACCGCCATTCCGCATTATCGATCGGCAACGCGAGTTCGCCGTTTGCGTCACACTATGGATGCCGCAGTAGTTACCGATAGACTGGCAGGGTACCTATGGATGCGCAGTAGGTAACGATAGACAGCCGGGTACCTATGTATCCGCAGTAGGTAACCATAGACAGCCGGATACTTATGGATGCGCAGTAGGTAACGATAGACTGGCCGGGTCCCTATGGATGCGCAATAGGTAACGATAGACTTGCCGGGTACCTATGGATGCGCAGTAGGTAACGATAGACAGCCGGTTACCTATGTATGCGCAGTAGGTAACCATAGACAGCCGGGTACCTACGGATGCGCAGTACGTAACGATAGACACGGCGGATACCTATGGAAGCGCAGTAGGTACCGATAGTCTGGCCGGATACCTATTGATGCGCACTAGGTACCGATATACTGGCCGAGTAACTATTGATTCACAGTTGCTTATGATACACTGGCCGGATACCTATGGATGCGCAGTAGGTATCGATAGACTGACCGGATACCTATGGATGTGCAGTAGGTACCGATAGACTGGCCGGGTAACTATGGATGCGCAATGCTACCGACAGCCTAGCCGGATACCTATGGAGGCGCAGTAGGTAACGATAGACTTGCCGGGTAACTATGGATGCGCAGTAGGTACCGTAGTCTGGCCGGGTACCTGTGGATGCGCAGTAGGTACCGATAGACTTGCCGGGAACCTGTGAATGCGCACTAGGTAACGATAGGCTGGCCGGGTACCTATGGATGCGCAGTAGGTACCGATTGACTGGGCGTATAGCTATGGATACGCAGTAGGTACCGACAGACTGGCACGACACCCATGGATGCGCAGTACGTGTCGATAGACTGGCAGGACACCTATGGATGCGCAGTAGGTGTCGATAGGCTTGCCGGCTACCTATGGATGCGCAGATGGTACCGATAGACTTGTCGAATACCTATGGATGCGCAGTAGGTATCGATAGTTTGGCCGGATACCTATAGATGCGCAGTAGATATCGATAGACTTGCCGGGCTCCTATGGTTGCGCAGAAGGCACCGAAAACTGGCCGGGTAACTATGGATGCGCAGTAGGTATCGATAGACTGGTCGGGTACCTATGGATGCGCAGTAGGTACCGATGGAGTGGCCGGATAACAATGGATGCGCAGTAGGTACAGATAGACTTTCCGGGTACATATGGATGCGCAGTGGGTAACGATAGACTGGCCGGGTCCCTATGGATGCGCAATAGGTAACGATGGACTGGCCGGGTACCTATGGATGCGCAGTAGGTAACGATAGACAGCCGGGTACCTATGGATGCGTTGTAGGTAACCATAAAAAATAAAAAAAATAAAAAAAAAAAATCTGCATGAACTATGCCCTGGTGCCTTGAGTCTATACCAGGACATAAGTTCCACAGTTACATCTCTTTATTGTTATTACATTTCTTTAGATTGGAACATTATTACATTTCGCAGATTACCTATATCTAAACTAACTACTCCTAACCTACTAAGCTATCTAACCTATAGCAGCCGGTTTGCCAGCTGCTTTACATATATCTTTAATCTATATCCTAAGCTGGCAGTTCTACTCTATTATAAAACATTCTGACTAGTTAAATTAACAATACATGTGGATGAAAAACTGTTTACTGCCAGCACTTTCTACCAATCTGCTATCTATCAATTTAATTTCAACAATTGTTGTCTCTAGCTATCTTCGCTATCAGATGAGCTCCGTGTGATGATCTGTTGTGGCTGTCCCCTTCTCCTCTCAGCCTATTCTTGACGTCCTGTTGTGGTCCGAAGTTGCCTACGTCTATTCATGGATTGGTCGCCCTGTTCTGGCCTGAGATCTGCGCCATTTCTATCCTCTTCTTCGACGTGGGTACTTATTTCTTGTTGCCTTATTCTTTGTAACCTTCTTGGTGATTCGTCCTGGTTTTGGTGTTGCTGCTGATGTATTGCGTCCGTTATTTGCATTTCCGCTGGTCTTCTGTACTCCTCCATGACTATTTTCGATATCTTTGCCACCATTCTGTTCACTATACACAAATCCTCGTGACTTCTTACGATGTGCCAAACTGCTTTTCCTGCTAGCATTGCGCGTTCCTCTTGTACCTCATCGTTGTATTTCGTACATTCAAAGATCACATGTTCGGGGTTGCCTACTATATCACATGTATTACATGTATCACTTTCCTTGCTTCGAATCTTCGCAAAATATGTATCAAATGGGCCGTGTCCTGTAATATATTGATGGCTCTCCTTAGTTGGTGATACGTTTAATCCTAACCTCTCTCTTATGCTGGGGAATAGATCATATACTCTTCTACCTTTCTCTGCTTGATTCCATTCTTTTTGCCATTTGTCTATTAAAATTTTTCTTGCCTCTCTCCTTGTATTGCACGGTCTTCCTAAAATTTTGATGACCTGTTCTTGGTCTTGTTTTTTCATCCAATACATTGTTGCCCGCAATTTTACCGTTAAGTCAATCGGCCATATGGCTAGAATCACTAGTAAGGCCATCGTTGGAGCTGTTTTAATTAATCCCATACACCTTATTAAAGTTTGTCGTTGAGTACTCCTCAGTCGTTGTACATTTTGCACTAGGCTAGCTCTATGCGCCCAAACACTAGATCCATATCCTATTATTCCTGCTAGTATAGCTGTGTGATATGTCCTTGTTGCTGCTAGTGGGATTTTATATTTATATTGAGCCATCGTTGCTAGCTTCATCATCGTTTTTCCGGCCTTGTCTCTGACTTTCTCTATATGCTTATCAAAGTGTAATTTCTCATCCACGTTTATTCCCAAATACTTAAAAACACTTTCTCGTCGTATATTGGTACCATTTACTTTAATGAGGGGATTTCTTTCTAATTTTCCTTTTAATAGCATATAAGCAGATTTATGAGGTGCTATTTGTAATTTTACTTCATTACACCATTCTTCTAACAAAGTCACTACACTTCGAGCTTTTCTTTCAATTTCCCTTCTATTATTTGCCTCGATCATAATCATAAGGTCGTCAGCGTAGGCTATAACATCGAAGGTATCCTCATGTTGTGCAATCCTTTCCAGTATTGGTTCCGTCATAATGTCCCAAAACAAAGGGCCTAATATTGATCCTTGTGGACAACCTTTGCTTATTTCTTTTGTTACCATATCATTCACTCCTTTTAAATATACTCTCCGATCTCTACAATAATCTAATAAACTATTATATATGCACTTTGGATAATTATTTTCTCTCATTATTTTAAAAAGTTCTGGCCACCATAAATTGTCAAAAGCACCAGATATGTCAAAGAACATGGACACCACATATTTACTGGAACTTATAGAAACATTTTTAATTGCACAGTTTATTGCATCCTCTGTAGATTTACCCTTTCTAAACCCGAATTGTTTTTCTGTTTCTCCAATCATTAGTCTATATTCAGTTATTCTCTTCAGCAACAACTTTTCTTGTAGTTTGCCTAAAGTATTTAACGACAAATCGGTCTATAGGATTTTGCATCTGTAGCTTCCTTATCTTTGGATTTTCTCAGGATTACGACATTGGCCTCCTTCCAGATATATGGAATTCTTCCTTCCACTAGACATTGATTTATGAGCCTACACATATGCATGGATATAAGAGGTTCTAACTGCTGCAACACTTCAGATTGAATACCATCTGGTCCCGGGGCTTTGCCTCTCCTTAGCTCCTTAATTGCTATTTTTACCTCTTGTATATCGAAAGGATATACTACCCTGTCGTTTAAGTAATATTGATTCATCTGTTGTTTTTTAATTCGATGTATAACTTCATCATTCTCGACCCTTTCATCTGGTAGTAGGTACCGATAGACTGGCCGGGTAACTATGGATGCGCAGTAGGTTCCGATATACTGGCCGAGTAACTATTGATGCGCAGTTGCTTACAATAGACTGGCCGGGTATCTATGGAAGCGCAGTAGGTATCGATAGGCTGACCAGATACCTATGTATGTGCAGTAGGTACCGATAGACTGGGCGGGTAACAATGGATGCGCAGTTCCTACCGACAGCCTAGCCGGATACCTATGGAGGCGCAGTAGGTAACGATAGACAGGCCGGGTAACTATGGATTCGCAGTAGGTACCGTAGTTTGGCCGGGTACCTGTGGATGCACAGTAGGTACCGATAGACTTGCCGGGTACCTGTGGATGAGCACTAGGTGACGATAGGCTGGCCGGGTAGCTATGGATGCGCAGTAGGTACCGTAGCCTGGCCGGGTACCTGTGGATGCGCAGTAGGTACCGATAGACTTGTCGGGTACCTGTGGATGCGCACTAGGTAACGATAGGCTGGCCGGTTACCTATGGATGCGCAGTAGGTACCGATAGACCGGGCGTATAGCTATGGATGCGCAGTAGGTACCGATAGACTGGCACGACTACTATGGATGCGCAGTAGGTGTCGATAGACCTGCCGGATTCCTGTGGATGCGCAGATGGGACCGATAGACTGGCCAGATACATATGGATGCGCAGTAGGTATCGATAGACTGGCCCGATATCTATAGATGCGCCGTAGATATCGATAGACTGGCCGGGCACCTATGGATGCGCAGAAGGCACCGATAGACTGGCCGGGTAACTTTGGATGCGCAGTAGGTACCGATAGACTGGCCGTATAGATGTGGATACGCAGTAGGTACCACTAACTGGCAGGACACCTATGGATGCGTAGTATGTTTCGATAGACTGGCAGGACACCAATGAATGCGCAGTAGGTGTCGATAGACTCGCCGGATACCTATGGATGCGCAATTGGTACCGATAGACTGGCCGGATACCTATGGATACGCAGTAGGTATCGATAGACTGGCCGGGTACCTATAGATGCGCAGTAGGTATCGATAGTCTGGCCTGGCACCTATGGATGCGCAGAAGGCACCGATAGACTGGCCGAGTAACTATGGACGGACAGTAGGTATCGATAGACTGGCCGGGTACCTATGGATGCGCAGTAGTTACCGATAGACTGGCCGGGTACCTATGGATGCGAGGTAGGTACCGATAAAGTAGCCGGGTAACAATGGATGCGCAGTGGGTACAGATAGACTTTCCGGGTATATTTGGATGCGCAGTAGGTAACGATAGACTGGCCGGGTCCCTATGGATGCCCAATAGGTAACGATGGACTGGCCGGGTACCTATGGATGCGCAGTAGGTATGGATAGACAGACCGGAAACCTATGTATGTGCTGTAGGTACCGATAGACTGGCCGGGTAACTATGGATGCGCAGTTGCTACCGACAGCCTAGCCGGATACCTATGGAGGCGCAGTAGGTAACGATAGACTGGCCGGGTAACTATGGATGCGCAGTAGGTACCGATATACTGGCCGAGTAACTATTGATGCACAGTTGCTTACAATAGACTGGCCGGGTATCTATGGATGCGCAGTAGGTATCGATAGGCTGACCGGACACCTATGTATGTGCAGTAGGAACCGATAGACTGGCCGGGTAACAATGGATGCGCAGTTGCTACCGACAGCCTAGCTGGATACCTATGGAGGCGCAGTAGGTAACGATAGACAGGCCGGGTAACTATGGATGCGCATTAGGTACCGTAGCCTGGCCGGGTACCTGTGGATGCGCAGAAGGTACCGATAGACTTGCCGGGTACCTGTGGATGCGCACTAGTTAACGATAGGCTGGCCGGTTACCTATGGATTTGCAGTAGGTACCGATAGACTGGGCGTATAGCTATGGATGCGAAGTAGGTACCGATAGGCTGGCCGTATAGATGTGGATGCGCAGTAGTTACCGATAAACTGGCAGGATACCTATTGATGCGTAGTAGGTTTCGATAGACTGGCAGGACACCAATGAATGCGCGGTAGGTGTCGATAGACTCGCCGGATACCTATGGATGCGCAATTGGTATCGATAGACTGGCCGGGTACCTATAGATGCGCATTAGGTATCGATAGACTGGCCGGGCACCTAAGGATGCGCAGTAGGTACCGTAGCCTGGCCGGGTACCTGTGGATGCGCAGTAGGTACCGATAGGCTGGCCGGTTACCTATGGATACGCAGTAGGTATCGATAGGCTGGCCGGGTACCTATAGATGCGCAGTAGGTATCGATAGACTGGCCGGGCACCTATGGATGCGCAGTAGGTACCGTAGCCTGGCCGGGTACCTGTGGATGCGCAGTAGGTACCGATAGGCTGGCCGGTTACCTATGGATACGCAGTAGGTATCGATAGACTGGCCGGGTACCTATAGATGCGTAGTAGATATCGATAGACTGGCCGGGCACCTATGGATGCGCAGTAGGTACCGTAGCCTTGCCGGGTACCTGTGGATGCGCACTAGGTAACGATAGGCTGGCCGGTTACCTATGCATTTGCAGTAGGTACCTATAGACTGGGCGTATAGATGTGGATGCGCAGTAGTTACCGATAAACTGGCAGGATACCTATGGATGCGTAGTAGGTTTCGATAGACTGGCAGGACATCCTCCACAAGGGAAGTTACAAAATTCATTAAGTTGTTAGTTTGTTAGCCTGTCTCCTCTATATTGACTTCCTGTTCCCGATTCTGATAACTGCGTCTCCTTCTACCTGTCTTCATTCTATATCCGAAACAGTTTCCTGATTTATGTCTAATCCTTCTTCCTGAGATACTTATAGCTGTGTCCTATCTACTTCTAGTTCCCGATGTCGTCTTAATCTACTGGAACTTCTAGTTGCAGACTGTTCACCATTGGGTCTATGCTGACGTATGCGTCTTGGCTGATTCTGAAGTCTATTGATCTTATATTGTTCCATTACTACGTCAGAAACTGTGAGAACCATCTTCTCTAAGATTTTAAGATCGTATTCATATCTAATGATGTTATATACTTGTTTCCCAGCTAGTAACTCTCTATATTCCTGTAAAGTCTCTTTATATTTAATACATTCAAAAGTGACATGTTCTGGTGAGTCTTGCACTTGACATACATCACAGATATCGCTAGGTATCTTCCCTATCTTCTTGAAATATGTGTTAAATGGACCGTGTCCTGCTATATATAATATGCCACCCTTTCCGGGCAGTATGTTTTTGAGATTCAACCTTTCTTTTATGTTTGGAAATAGATTGTATGTTCGTCTGCTAATTGTCATCTCATTCCATTCTTGTTGCCATCGTCGTATTAAACACCATCGTACTTCTGTTTTGGTCCTACAACATTCTCCAATGATATCCTCTACTCTTTTTAGATCTCTTTTCTTCAACCAAAAGTATGCCGCTCTCATCAGAATTAATAAGTCTATTGGCCAAATGGCCATAATCACCAACAGAGCCATTGTTCCCGTAGTAGAAGCTGCACCGGTCATCCTAAGCAAAGCTCTTCTCTGTGTTGATCTAAGTACTTTTATATTTTTGGTATTACTCAATCTATGTGCCCAGATTCCAGCTCCATATGCGGTTATGCCCACCATAAAACTCATGTGATAAACACTGACTATCTCCGTTGGTAGCTTGAATTTTCTGGTCGTAAGATTAGGTAATTTCATCATCACATTATTAGCTTTATTTTTAACCTCATTTATATGTGTATTATAAAGCTGTTTTTCATCTATGTGAATCCCCAAATATTTCACTACCTTTTTCCTGCATACTTTAACTCCAGCCAGTTTAATTATTGGATCCCTTTTTAGCGTCCCTTTCATTATCATGAACATCGACTTTTGTGGCGCAACTTGCAATTTAACTTCCTTACACCAACTATCCAAACGGTCCAAAGTGTTGTTAGCCTTTTCTTCTAGTTCTGATCTACTGTTTGCTTCGACTAATATTAATAGGTCATCTGCATATGCTATTATATCAAGCACATATGGGAGTTTACTCATATATTCTAACATAGGCTCAGTTAATATGTCCCAAAATGTCGGACCTAAAATTGATCCCTGAGGGCAGCCTTTCGATATCTCCTTAGTTATCATTTTATTTTCACCATATATGTATACACGTCTGTCCTTACAGTAATCTCTTAAAACATTGTACAGGCTTTTGGGATATTGCTTATCTCTCAAGGTCTTGAATAACTGGGGCCACCATAGATTATCGAAAGCGCATGCTATATCAACAAACATTGCAACTACGTATTTCTTATTGGATGTATTCACCTTCTTAATTGCTTGATTTATGGCATCCTCTGTTGAAAAGAACTTTCTAAAACCGAATTGCTTTTCTGTCATACCTTTCATAATTCTGTGTTCATTAATCCTTTTATGCAGTAATATTTCTTGCACCTTTCCCAATGTGTTCAACAGGCAAATCGGCCGATACGTCTTTGGATTTGTTGGATCTCTGTCTTTATCTTTTTTCAATATGACTATTGTTGCTTCCTTCCAACAGTATGGCACTTTCCCAGATATTAAACAATGATTAAGTAGATCACACAATTGCCCCGAAATTTCCTTTTCCAAATTCTGTAAAACTTCTGCTGTTATATAATCAGGTCCCGGGGCTTTCTTTATTTTTAACTGTCTTATTGCCAAAGAGACTTCAGATATATCAAAAGGGTAGATGACAGAAGAGTTGCTTGCATCGTTTTTATAATCCATCTCCAGTTCTTGTCGTTTTGTTTGATGTATTTCTCCATCATCATCCTTGTTATCTGATGGTAGTAACTTTTCCAATAATCGATTCATTGACTCTAACCATGTTTTAGTATATGTTCCATCTTCTTTTTGTATGGTAGATATCACTTCAGGAGCTGAGATTTTCTCCATTATTATTTTATAAGGAACGCCCCATTTATCATTTAATAAGTTCTCTTCAATAAATCTATTCCACGATTTGATCCTGTTTTCTTCTAATTTGCTTTTGTACTGTGTCTTAATTTCCCTGTATTTTTCTAAATTCTCCAAAGTTTCTTGCGCCGTTATACTGTTTTGATATCTCCTTCTGGCCTTACGCATTTTACTCCTTAGTTTCTGTAGATCTTCATTCCAAATGTTATAATTATTATCTGTTACAATACTCTTCTTTAGGGCCATTTCCATTGCTTTTTGGATCTTTTCCATCAAAGCATGTGCTTTGGTGTTAATATCATCCATCATATTCATGTTTGGCGCTGTATAATTGGTTCTTAGTTTATCCCAATCAGCATGCTTCATTTGGTATCTCATTTTTCTATTTCTGCGCACACAAGTTTCCCCTTTCCATTGTGTGACAATCTCAAAATAGATCATATTATGATCACTACTAGTTAATCCTTGTGTTACTTTCCACTTGATAATTCTATCTCCAATATATCCTTTAGTTAAAGTCAGATCTATATTCTCCATTGCGCCCAGTCTGTTGTGAAATGTATATGGATTATGTGGTCTATTTTCAATCTGTAAGTCATAGTTGATAATTACTTCTTCCATTTTTGCTCCCTTTTCATCGGGGTTTTTACTCCACCACCATTCAGATTTAGCATTAGCATCCATTGTAAAAATAATAGCCTTGTGTGTAAATGCTTCCAATACCGTTATCATCCTGTTTATATGTTCCTGAATATCGTCCATATATTGGAAATATTGATTACACAATATAAAGGATAATTCTGACGTTGCTATTTCAATGCAGCTTACATGTTCGTCACATAACTGAGTGATTTTAACTATTTGTAAGTCTTTGTTTACAATTACAATTAAAGCCTTGGGATCTTCCCCTTGCATTATTACCCTTGCAGTAACTGGAAAGTGTATGGGTTTTTGTTTTATCACATAAGGTTCTTGTATACAGATTATATCTAGCTTCATCTCGTCGATTAACTTTCTTATTTCTAGCATGACAACTCTTGATCTTTGTGCATTTATTTGACCGATACGCAGCGAACGTATCCACTCAGTTTCTATTTCTTTATTTATCCTACTGTCCATAATCAATTCTATTAACTAGTCTGTTCCAAAACATTTGATACGTTGGACATTGCTGTCGGTCTTTACAATACACTTTTTTCCCACATTCTTTGTTAATTTTCTTGTTACTGCAGGGTATACATATGGCAAGTTGATCTTTCTTTTCACATTCATGCTTTAGTGTGATCCTGCTCTCCACAGTGTGAGCAAATATTCATAGTGGCTCTACAATATTTTGATACATGTCCCAGTTGTTGACACTTTAAGCATTTTGCCACAACCAAGTAGTCTTTTGCACTTACAGATTGAAAGCCAATATATAATTTGCCACTATTTAGGATTATTTTCCTTATTTTTGATGTCACTTCAATTACAATGTGGACAGTTCTCCTCTCTCTTGGTCCAGTTCTAAATCTGAATTTCACTTCTTTTTCAAAATTCTCCCAACTTATTATATCCTTAAAATTTTGTTCATATATGTTGCTTATAATATCTTCTTCCTTTTCAGTTGCTATTACATCGTATAAAATCATCAAGGGATTTCTCTTTTTTAATTCTTCTATCACAATATCTTTTTCTTTTAGATTTTCACTATTCATAATTTTTTGAGCATCTTCTTTAGATTCAGTCTCAATTATTAATTAATTCTCTGATATTCTTAAATTATTTATTTTAATTCCTTCCTTATTCGGCTTCAGATTCTGCGTCACTATTTGTTGGACCTCCTTGGTACTTTTGCCCTTTGTTGATTTTATAAATACTACATGTGTCTGCCTCTGTGCAGCACGATTTACCTTTTCCACGGTCTCTGACAGCTTTGGTTTTGATGCTATTTGTGCGTACGTCACTTCCGGTATTTGTTTCCTAGACTCCTTTATAGTATCTAATTCTGCTTGCAGCTTCACATTCTTTATATTCATTTTATCGTATGCTTCTGTTACCTTTGCCAATAAGGCAAAGACCTGCTTCTTGGCGCTCACAGACATCTTGTCCGCACCAATTATAGTATTTATGTCAGCAATAATTTCATGTATATTAGCTACTACCTCTTTTTGTGAGGTACTTTCACGAGCAGCTGGTAACTGTTCAACTCTACCTCTCTCAGGAGACCTAGGCAAAGATGATTTTGGTGTAAAAACCTCTTTTTCCTTCTCCTTACTCCCTCTTCCTTCCCTATCTCTTTCCATATTTGCTCCTCTCCGCCGCTAGTGAGGAAAAAATCACCCACTAACGCCCAGGGTCGGGGACGAGGACCCGGGAGCAGTCTGGCTTGTACGTTAGGGCCGGGTACACACTCCTGACACCCTAACGCAATTTGCACTCTATCGCAAACTTTCACCTGGTAATAGATGGGGGACAGCCAGACTCCGACCCCAAAGGTACCAGCCAAGGTAACAGTGACTACGGCCGTACGGACAGAGTGCTTCACCGCATCGACACCAGGGACGCGCGGCCTATTCGGCAACCACCTAGAGGCATTCCGCTGGCGAAGCAAGGGGCGGTACGAGACATGCTGGAGGATATGAGATCCAGGGGAGTGATTGAAAAGTCTGACAGCCCTTGGTGTTCCCCTGTAGTCTTGGTGACGAAGAAGAACGGCGAGCTACGCTTCTGCGTGGACTACAGGAAGCTGAACGCTGTCACCCGAAAGGACTGTTTCCCCTTATCCCGGATTGACGACATCCTGGACAGGCTAGCTAGTGCACAGTGGTTCTCGACCCTGTACCTGAAGTGCGGCTACTGGCAGGTAGCTCTAGACCCGAGAGTCAAGAAGACCGCATTCTCGACAGGCCAATAACTCTGGCAGTTCACAGTTATGCCCTTTGGCCTCTGCAACGCACCAGTTACCTTCCAACGCCCCATGGAGTCAGTGATGAGAGGACTGACTTACGACGCCTGCCTGCTATACCTGGACATCCTCATTGTCGGTAAGACTTTTGAAGACCATCTCGAGAATCTGAGTAAGGTGCTACAGAGATTGCAGGCAACCAACTTGAAGCTGAACGCGAAGAAGTGCCAGCTCTTCCGCAAGGAAGTCAGCTACTTGGGCCACATATTCTCAGCAACCGGTGTGGCAACAGACCCGGAGAAGACACAGGCTGTGAGAGATTGACCTCGCCCAAAGGATAAGAAAGAGTTGCGCAGTTTCCTGGGGCTGTGCAGTCATGACCGACGTTTCATAGAGGGGTTCTCTAACATCGCCAAACCCCTCGCCCGCTGACAGAGGAACACCGGCCTCATGTGTGGACGGAGGAGGCCGAAGACGCTTTCCAGCACCTGATGAAGACCCTGTGCAGTGCTCCAATTTTGGGTTTTCCACAACCAGGTGGCGCCTTCATTGTGGACACCGACACCAGTGACCATTGCATTGGTGGCGCCCTATCGCATTTCATGATTGCCATGAGCGGGTGATAGCCTACTACAGCAAGACGCTATCCAAGGCAGAGAAGAACTACTACGTCACCCGGCTAAAATTATTGGCTGTAGTAAAGACCTTGGAGCACTTCCACAAATACCTGTACGGTCAACCATTCCATCTGAGGATGAACCATTCCGCCCTAACCTGGCTGTTGAGCTTTAAGAACCTGGAAGGCCAGAGAACTCGTTGGGTCCAGAGGCTGCAGGAGAACGACTTCACCACGGAACATCGTCGAGGGAAGAGCCACGGTAACGCAGACGCTATGTCCCGAAGACCCTGTCCAGAAGAATGCGGCCAATGCACAAGAGTGGAGGAGGAGCGTGCCGCAGTAGTCCGAGTAGTCACTTGTCAATACAAATTAATATTTGGATAAAGAAGATTACATTTAGGAATACAACACATAGAGAACAAAAATAAGTTCATTTGACATCTTCCACACCAACAATATATATTTATTTATTTATTTATTTATTTATTTATTTATTTATTTATTTATTTATTTATTTATTTATTTATTTATTTATTTATTTATTTATTTATTTATTTATTTATTTATTTATTTATTTATTTATTTATTTATTTATTTATTTATTTATTTATTTATTTATTTATTTATTTATTTATTTATTTATTTATTTATTTATTTATTTATTTATTTATTTATTTATTTATTTATTTATTTATTTATTTATTTATTTATTTATTTATTTATTTATTTATTTATTTATTTATTTATTTATTTATTTATTTATTTATTTATTTATTTATTTATTTATTTATTTATTTATTTATTTATTTATTTATTTATTTATTTATTTATTTATTTATTTATTTATTTATTTATTTATTTACTTATTTATTTATTTACTTATTTATTTATTTATTTATTTATTTATTTAATTATTTATTTATTTATTTATTTATTTATTTATTTATTTATTTATTTATTTATTTATTTATTTATTTATTTATTTATTTATTTATTTATTTATTTATTTATTTATTTATTTATTTATTTATTTATTTATTTATTTATTTATTTATTTATTTATTTATTTATTTATTTATTTATTTATTTATTTATTTATTTATTTATTTATTTATTTATTTATTTATTTATTTATTTATTTATTTATTTATTTATTTATTTATTTATTCACTGCAATTGGGTACTACCCGGTGGCAGAGTTAAGAATACAGATCAAATTACAAATACTAGATTTACAAGAATAACACAGTAAACAACACAAACATGATATTATTTTACTTTAGTCACTTAAAACATATCTATTTAATTCTCTATTTACATTTTATATACCATTATAATTTAAAAGTTAAACTATAAACTATCTAGATTTTTTCTAAATTTCTTCATCGACAGGGGACAGCCCTGATAGACAGCTACAGGCATTACATTCATTCTTCAATGGTTCTATTAACAAAAGAAAATTTTCCTACGTCGGTTCTGTATCTTCTACCCTTAATTTTATACCTATGATCGTTTCGTCCATAATAATCCGGATTATCTAACCTTACACTAACGTCCACCCTCGCCTTTACACCAGCATTAGCTTTGAATAATGCTACCAACCTATGTTTTTTACGCCTAATTCTTAATTCCTCCCATTTAGTCTCATCTCCTTTTATAGGCCCAAAATACTTGCCTCTTCTGTATTTTTTCTAATGGATCGATTTGGTTAGCTCTATACGGGTCCCAGCATGCTACTGCATATTCCATAACCGGCCGCACTAAGGCCTTTTAGGCAATTTCCCTGGACCTAGCGCTCCCCTTTTTCAATATTCTCATTACGAAATGTAATGCCTTCCACGCATTCATAGATGTGGAATTTACTTGTTCGTCCCATCCAGCATTACTTGCCAGGTACACTCCCAAGTATTTGCAGCTGTCCACCTGTGGAATTTGCACCCCTCCCATGTGATAGTTAACAATAATTTTGCCCTTAGTTCTACTAAAAACAATGGACTTACTTTTCTTGGCATTGATTGACATTTTGTTAGCCGCAGCCCAATTACAGATTTCATTTAAATCATCCTGAAGAGCGGTTTCATGCACTGTATTCCGAATTTTATTATAAATGATACAATCGTCTGCAAACAACCTTATCTAGCAGTTAATATTAACAGCAATGTCATTAACAAAAACGAGAAACAGTAAAGGTCCTAATATTGAGCCTTGCGGCACACCCGAACTTACGGTTCAACTATCGGACAGCTCTTTACCTACTTTAACTTTTTGCGTTCTCCCTTTCAAAAAAGTTTAACCCATAATACTACGCGTTTGTCAATTCCTGTATTAGCTAGCTTACAAATAAGTAAACTATGTGGCATACTACTGAAGTTAGACTAACTGGCCGATAATTATTTATTTCTGTTTTACTACCGCCTTTATAAATCGGAACTATAATAGCTGTTTTCCAGTCTTCTGGTAAGGCACAGTTGTTAATTGACATGTTGAACAAGAGCATAAGATAGGGAATCATGGCTTCACCCCCAAGCTTTAATATTTCAGTAGGTATATTGTCTGGTCCCCTTGATTTTCGGTTTTTCAGCATCTTAATCATTTTGCGTAATTTGGGCGCCATTATTTGAAAAATTGTTTCTCCACTCTCCCCAATTTCCTGTTCGGAATTGTCGTCGGATTTAAGAAAAACCGATACAAAATGCGAATTTAATATATTAGCTTTGTCCCTATCACTTAATACATCTATCCCATTAACGTTAAAATCTGGTATGCTCTCTTTATTTCCCCTGCGTCTTTTTACATAATTGTAAAATGATCTCCAGCGTGTCTCACAATAGAATCACCGACTATTAGGCAAGATTTCTCCTCTTCTTTTACTCTTTCTTCCCCATGCTCCCTCAGTTGACGGTTTTCAGCTTCGAGCCTCCGAATGATATCTTCCGCCTGTTGTAGCTTAATGCGCATTTCCCGTGCTTCTTCTTGAAGCTGCTCCAGTTTCCTCTGATTTGCTGTGACGGTCTCGGCTCCCCTGCATTCCTTACATACCCAGGTTTCCTCGATGTTCATGTCTCTCTTCACTTTCTGGCAGCCAAAGTGGAACCACTTCGAGCAATTACTGCACATAAGTCCGGTCCTCAGAACTTTAATACAGCTCCCACATCGTTCGTCCCTTACAGGTCCTGGATTAATCTCAATTCCCCCTATCACTAGTAAAGTTACTAACACAAAAATTACAAAATGACTCTGTGAAGTTTCCGTAGTACCTTCACGCTGACTACCTGCTCCCCGTGAGCGCAGACCCGACCGCATTCCGATCCTCGCCCGGTAAATCACCAAGTCAACACCCATTGTCTCAACTCGTTTCTACCTGCCTCTCTACCTGGCACGTCCGATCTCCTCAAGCTCCAGATGTGATTACTTGCAGTAATCCATAAATTCAGTCTTTAATTGTAATTATACATAATTTTATTATTAATCTCAAAAATTTTGCAGTGTCATTCAAGGTGTATGAGTGTCTGGTCTCTTGAATGGTTTCAATAAAGATTTGTGGTATCTCCCAATTACTTTTCCAATTTCTGATGCAATTTCATAAGTGTGTTCCCCGAACTTTTCCATAATTCTATATGGTCCTTTGAAAATCAGATTCATTTTCCAGTAAATTTTTCTGTTTGAATCTGAAAGATTGACAGTTTTTACAGGAGCCTCGTCACCTATTTGCAGATCCCAAATAGCTTTTCTTCTCTTATACTTACATCTTCTAATAGTTTAATATCTAAAATAATATTATCCACTTTAATCCTAATTTCATGTTTATCAAAATCGATTACGCTTTTCCAACTATACAACAAGTCATTTCCGATAATGATGTTTCTAGCCAAGTTAGGTATTACTAATGCAATGAAGTTTAAATTCTTTTCCTTAACTCTTGCTTCAATCAATGCCTGATGTCTATCGCGATCATTTTTTCCCTTTCCTATAGCTGTGCTACAGTATACACTACTCACACTTAGATATTCAACTCAATAATTAGCTATCAATGTTTTAAATACTTCTTCGCTAATTACCGAAGAGCTTGCCGCAGTGTCTATTAATAAAGGTATTGGTTTCTCCCATACTTGAATGACTATTTGTGGAGGGTTTACTAATTCGGTTTTCTCTGGGTTTGATACTACAATATTGTTGAAGGTATTCCCACTGTTAGTTCTACATTCGCTCTGTGTTACCGTTTTCCCATCACCTTCCAGAGCACAAAGTGATGACGTGATTAGTTTTCCAGAAGAGAATTTTGAATATCTGTGTTAGTTCTTAAGTTCGTATCAGTTACTGTATTTGTTGAATTTGTCGAGTTAATTTGTCGGTTTTCTGGTTCTTCTCTCACAGTTTCAGGCAAAATTTAAGTTGAGGTGTTATCCACAGAATGATCTTTTGAAATGTCACGCCTTTGATTTAAATTTCTGCTATGTTCCCGGTAATATCCGTAAAATCTTATGTGATTGATCTGACCTTCTCAATGTTAATGATGGTTACCAGACTGGTAATGTAAACACTAATCCAAATCCTTGTGATGCTATAAGCGAATGTAGTGATCCAGTAAGTCTAGAAAATTAATTATATTGCAATAGGAATAATCAAAACATGCCCTCACACACATTTTCACACTCAGGGTCATAATGAATGTGTTAACTATTCTGTTTAAAAGCAAAATCCTAATTGTCGTATCGGGTTTTCATGCGGTCGCTCGCCTTCTGGATGTTCTGGCGAGCCATCTCGTGCATGTTGTGGAACTGGTCTACCAGGTTCTCCACATACTCGGTCGCTGGCTGTTTCGTTTCCGGAGGACTCCCAAAAGCCAGGTCATACGGGAGGCGTAACTCTCGGCCGAACACTAGACTGGCTGGCGTCATCCCCGTGGTGTCGTGAGTTGACGAGCGGTAGGCCAGCAAGAACAGTTTCACCTTGACGTCCCAGTCTCGCTGATGGCTGGCCACGACCTTCCTTATGTGTTCCTCTAAGGTCTTGATGTATCTTTCGACCATGCCATCCGACAGGGGATGTAGAAGCGCCGTGCAGATCTTGTACACCTCAAGCCTTTCTAGTACCTCCTTCATCAGGTTGGACTCGAAATTGGTGCCCTGGTCACTGAGCAGCTCTAACGGTACCCCAAATCGGCAGAACACTTGCTCCACAAGGCAGTCTGTGATTGTCTTTGCCTCTTTGTTCGGGATGGCATACACCTCCTGCCACTTGGTGAAGTAGTCCAGGCCCACCATCAGGTACTTGTTATCTCGGTCGGACACTGGGAACGGTCCAGCTATGTCGACAGCGATTAGTTCGAATGGCGCTCCAACGTCGTACTGCTGCATGCGACCCCGGCTCCTAGCCTGGGGGCCGCGACTCGCCGCGCACACGTAACATTGACGGCACCGTCTCTCAGTTTCTGCTCGGAGTCTCAGCCAGTAGTAGCGCTGCCGAAGTTTTTCAATCTTCTGGTTCGCACCCAGGTGTCCTCCTGAAGTAACGGCGTGCACTTCCTCCAAGACTTCCGGGACCTTATTTCGGGGGAAGTATCAACTGTTCTCTCTGCGTCTTCTGATCGTGTGCTTCCCATTCACGGAACAGCACGCCCTCTCTTATCCTCAGCGAGTTCCATTGGGCCCCGTATGACTTGTAGGTAGCGCTCCTCGGTGCGATGTACTCCCAGGTTGGTCTTATCTCTTCCTCCACTTCCCTCAAGAGTGGCCCCAAGGCTGTTTCCGCCAGCTGCTCCCTTCTCAGGCCTTCGCTATCCCAGCCATACGCAGGCACTGCCGTGACTACTCGGACTGCTGCTGCACGCTACTTCTCTTCCACTCTTGTTCACTGGCCGCACTCTTCTGGACAGGGTCTTCGGAACATAGCGTCTGCGTTACCATGGCTCTTCCCTCTGCGGTGTTCCGAGGTGAAGTCGTATTCCTGCAGCCTCTGCACCCAACGTGCTGTCTGGCCTTCCAGGTTTCTAAAGCTCAGTAGCCATGTTAGGGCTGAGTGGTCAGTCTTCAGGCGGATTGACATCATACAGGTATTTGTGGAAGTGCTCCAAGGTCTTTACTACTGCCAGAAACTCTCGTCGGGTTAAGCAGTAGTTCTTCTCTGCCTTGGATAGCGTCTTGCTGTAGTAGACTATCAGCCGCTCGTGGCCATCCTGGACTTGGGATACGACATCTCCAATGCATTGGTCGCTGGGGTGAGTGTGTAAAATGAAGGCGACACCTAGTTGTGGGAATCCCAGAATAGGAGGACAACACAGTGTCTTCTTCAGGTGCTAGAAAGCGTCTTCCCCGTCCTCCATCCACACATAGGGCTGCTGTTCTTCGGTCAGGCAGGTGAGGGGTTTAGCGATGTTGGAGAACCATTGATAAAACGACTGTAATAACTGCACAGTCAATTTATCACGGCCTGTGTCTTCTCCGGGTCTGTGGCCACTCTGTTTGTTGAGACTATGTGGCCCAAGTGGTTTACCTCCTTGCGGAAGAGCTGGCACTTTTTTGTATTTAGCTTCAAATTGATCACCTGTAGTCTCTGTACCATCTTACTCAGGTTCCCGAGATGGTATTCTAAAGTCTTAAGGACGATGATGATACCGTCCAGGTATAGCAGGTAGGCGTCATAAGATAGCCCTCTCATCACAGATTCCATTAGGGTTTGGAAGGTATCTGGTGCGTTGCAGAGTCAAAGGGAAAATCTGTGAACTGCCAAAGCCCTTAGCCTGTCGAGAATGCAGCATTTTCCTTGTCTTATGGATCTAGAGCCAACTGCCAGTAACCCGACTTGAGGTCCAGGGTCGAGAACTACGTGAACCAATTGGCGTGTCCAGGGTTTTGTCTATCCGGGGTAAGGCGTAACAGTCCTTTCGGGTGACAGCGCTCAGCTACCTATAGTCCACGCAGAAGCGTGGCTCACCGTTCTTCTTTGTCACCAGAACTACAGGCGAAGACCAAGGGCTGTTAGACCCTTCAATCACTCCCCTGGATTTCATTTCATCTGTCATATCCCCTACCGCAGCTTGTTTCGCCAGCGGAATGCGTGTAGGTGCTTGCCGAATAGGCCGGTCCTGTCCGGTGTCGATGCGGCGGAGCACGCGGTCGTGCGGCCGTAGTCACTGTCGCCTTGGCTGAGGACACCCTGGTATCTCCTAGCAGTTTTCGAACCTTCTCCAGCTGTTCTGCGGTCAGGTGGTCGGCCGGCCTTTCCAGTAAGCTTTCCAGGCGAGGCCCCTGGTGTTACGTCGGCACCGGCTCCTGCGTCTTGTCGATTGCGGTTATGCTGACCACGGGCTCACACTTCGCCAGCTCCGTTCCGACCTGGACGTCGTGATCTGTGTCTGCCCAGTTGAGCAGCCTCACCGGTACCTCCTCTCGCCACGTCAATAATGTCCTGGGTATACAGATTCCGTGCACAGGCATCATCTGGTCCAGCATCATGTTCTTCGTCAGCTGGCCTTCCAGTCGCGGCGTCGCCACCACCTCGCTTCTCGCGGGGATTACCAGGTCTTCCTTCAAGATGACCCTGCAAATTCCAAGGCGCTCGTCAGGTTACCGGAGTATCACCTCTTCTCCATTGAGCCGCAGGTCCTTCCTGCCGACGTCCACCGTCACCTTCTGGCTCCTGAGGTTATCCAATCCTAGCATTAACTCCTCAGCCACCTTCGCGTCGAATACCCACAGACCTCGGCACTCCTTTACAAGGTCAACTTCAGCAGGGCCTCCTTCTCCACAGGCAAGGTTTCACCCGATAAGGTCACAAGCCCTCCACACAACCGTCCACGATAAGGCTGTCATCCAAACGCGGCTGACGGCGCGCAGTGTCACTCGAGAGAATGGTGGTGATGGCGCCAACGTGACCCTCTCCACGACGGCCCTTACTCGGTTTCCGGTTGCTCTTACTGGTGTGGGCAGTCTATCTCCAGGTGAACCGGCTGTCTACACCCCCAAAACAGGACACTAGGTCTTCACCGACGTCCCTCGGTTGGTCTTCTGGCTCCGGTTTAGCGGAAACTCCTCGTTCTCGAATTCGGGATAGCTGTCACCTCGTGGATGGTTATGTAATCGCCGAGCATTAGGCGCTGACGAATCTCCGTGTCTCGTACCCCGCCAACGAATGTGTAGTCAGCCTCTCGGGATACGAACTAGGGTGGGAGTTACACTAGGGCATGGCTGGGCAGTTGCTCAATCGCCAGGGCGTACTCCTGCAGCGTCTCCCCTGGCTGCTGTCACCTGAACTTCACCTGGCTGCGTTACGCTGCTTCTAAGCGGTGATTTCCAAAGCGATTCTCCAGTGCCTCCCAGTTTTCCTTGGGCACCGCCACTGTATGGACCGCGTTGAGCACTTCTACGGCCCGTCCCTTTAGACTAGCTATTAGGTGCGCGGCCTCTTCCTCTGGTGACCACTTGATATGTTTGGCCACCGTGTCGAATTGACGGCCGAAGACTTCGAAAGTTGTCGCGCCATCGTATTTAGGATGTTTGAAGCGCACAGGTGTTGTGTCGCGTCCCAACGCCTCGACCTTTAAATCCTTTAACCTTCTGCTGACGACGTCCTCCATCATGGCGTTCAGAAACATTGTGTTGCTGTCGGCCTTTCCTTCCAGCTCGTCAACGCGGCTCGCCAGGTCTTCGACGCGCTCGTCCACTTGACCCATCCGCTTGCCCAGCTCAGTGATGTCATCGAACACGCGGTCAGCTACTCATCGAACTTTGTGGCGAGGACCACGTTTCCCGCTTTAATTTCCGTGGCAATTCGCTCATCATTGCAGTCAGATTGTGATTTGTCGTCTCCAACTTTGCGGCCACGCTGTTATTTGCCGCTTCTGTTTTCGCAGCGAGGTTGTCATTCGCCGTCTTCATTTTCTTCAGTTCCGCGGCCCGGTTGTTATTTGCCGCTTCTCTTTTCACAGCGAGGTTGTCATTTGCTGCTTTCATTTCCGTCATCTTCTCCAAAATCTTTTCCAGGGCAGCCTCCAGGCCGTCACACTTCTGACTCCAATTGTGACTTTGTGTGTTCGTGAAATCAAAAGTCCAGGTTACAAACAAAAAAATTGCACCTTATTTCGGTAGAAGTACGCTTCGTACAATACACAGTACAAAAAACAAGGTCAACAACCAGAGCAGTTTACGCGCACACGTTTAATTATCGACTAACTCTTTTGCGGGCGGGCTTACTTTTTATAGTTTACTAACATTACAGAAATTTCTCAAACAATCGAGTCCCGGCTAGAACATAGGCGAACTCTCGAGAAATCCGCCTCCTTCCCGCCCCTCCCGCCGTTTCGGCGAGCTTTTATCTACACACTGCACTGCCTATCACTTTGAATGCCTTGCCGCCTCGGTCAACAATGGCCTAGCGACATATGTTCAAATGTGTCCAGGGTACATAGAGCTCAGAGTTACTAAACATTCAACTTTCAAGATAAGAGAAAACCTCCAACGTTAAGTCATATGGATCGATGAATGAAATTATGTTTAAATGAGTACAGGGTACTTAGAGCTCAGATTTACTAGACATTCAACTTTCAGGATAAGAGAAAACCTCCAACGTTAGGTCATATCAGACGATGAATTAAATTATGTTCAAATAGGTACAGCGTACATAGAGCTCAGTTACCAGACATTCATCTTTCAGGATAAGAGACACCCTCCAACGTTAAGTCATATCGGACGATGAATGACAGTATGTTCAAATGAGTACAGGGTGCATAGAGCTCAGATTTTTCAGATACCTACTCATCTTTCTGTAAAAGAGAAAACCTCCAACATTAAGTCATATCGGACGATGAATGAAATTATGTTCAAATTAATACAGGGTACAAAGAGCTCAGAGTTACCAGACATTCATCTTTCAGGATAAGGGAAAACCTCCTACCTTAAGTCATATCGGACGATGAATGAAATTATGTTCAAATAGGAACAGAGTACAGATAACTTACAATTACCAGACATTCATCTTTCAGGATATGAGAAAACATCCAGGATTAAGTCATTTGCTTGAAGATGTTACTTTTTATATTTATCTTTGTATCTGGAACTGACGTGTCCTATATCATATGTATTATGTTCCAAAGGATGAAATAAATACAATACAATGTTATTTAATTTCAGAAATGGAACACAAAAGCACTTAATTGAACAGAAAATAGGCAAAATTACGTTTTTTAATACAGGTCACGCATAGAAATGAAGCTCATCAATCATTTAGGTAAGAATAACACGGCTACCGAAATTGTTCTAAGTCCGGGCTGTTACAGATAGGCAAACGGCAACGCGCTGGACAAGTGGCTCAACGTTGGGATTAAAATTCACCGGGGATGCATCTGTAACAAATGTAGGAGTCCGAAAATATATTAAATTCCCATATTTGGAAAAATAATTTCTTTGAAAATGAAATTTTTGAAACGAAATTAAATATCTTTTAGTGAAAATTTTTTTTCGAGCAGACAAACATTTTTCTAGTCCAGCGCTAACCGAAATTTTTGGCCGCGAGCAAGAGGAAATAGGCTGTTGAAATTTCAGAATTAAGTTATTTGGAATTAATAATTTTGCCTTTGGAAAATTTTATTTCTCTTGTTTTTTTTTTGGTTTTTTTTTTTTTTTTTTTTGCAATGTTACGTCCTCCTACGTTTTCACATCGGACGATTATGGGGTGGATGAAATAATGCTCAAATGAGCCCAGGGCCCATAAAGTTCAGAGTTACCTTGAATTCGTCTCTTAGGATAAGGGAGAACCCCGGAAAAACCGTACCCAGGTAAATCAACCTGACATAGATACGAACTAGGGACCTCTTTAACGTGAGGTGGACACGCTACTATCTACCCTACCGAGGCGGGCAGTTTTTTTTTAGAAATGGAAGAGATAAACAGTTTAAGCGAACAGAACAGATTGACTCTGTTCATGGAAGTGAACCATGAAAAACTTTAAGCATGCGGAAGAGAGTTATAGTTGTGTATTACCTCGAAAATATGACATTATTGTTGAAGAGAAACGTATACAGTAATCAAGTGTGCAACACAAAACTCCGGATGAGTATTGCCTTTAAAATGTGCCTTAATCATAGACATGAAAGATCAAAATTGTGGAAGAAGGAGAAACCATCGAGTATTTCCTTAAACATGTTACTTATTTTCAGAAGTGGAACACAACAGCAGCTTAACTGAACAGAAAATGCGCAAATTTGCGTATTTCCTTTAAAAACAGCTCATTCATAGAAATTAAAGTTATCAAACGTTTAGCTAAGGACAAAACGGCTACAGTTAAGTACATTTCTCATTATCTCACATTTTCATGGCAGTGAACCATGCAAAACGTTTAAGTATGGAGAAGAGAGCAATAGTTGTGTATTTCCTGTAAACTATGACATTTTATTTGAAGAGAAATTTATAGAATAATCAAGTGTGGACAACAGATCCCCTGTTCAGTATTTCCTTTAAAATTTGCCTTAATCATAGAAATGCAAGATATAAGTTGTTGAAGTAGGAGCTACAATTGACTATTCCCTTGAAAATGTTATATATTTGCAGAAGTGGAACGCAAAAGCAGCTTAAGTGAAGAGATAATAGGCAAAATTACGTATTTTCTTTTAAATGCAGCTCATTCATAGAAATGAAGCTTATCAATCGTTTAGGCAAGAACAACACGGCTACTGAAATTATTCTAATTCCGGGATGTTACACATGGGAAGACGCCAAAGCCCTGGGCTGGTGGGTCCACGTTGTGAAGAAGCTTCACCAGGGATACACTGTAACGAATATAGGAAACCGAAAATGTATGAATTTTGCCATATTTGAAAAAGGAATTTTTTCAGAAAATGAATAATTTTCAAAATCCCACGGGAGTCAGCCGAGGATAAATGCCATCAGGCGATGCCTCGGTGGCCGGGAATGAGTCAGGTCCCTGTCCCGGCTTGGTACAACGCGCTTGTCAAAAACGGGGAAATTTGGAAAAACGACGTATAGAATATTTTTCCCTTACGAAAAAACGCAGTGATATGTATTTCATGTTGTGAAAAAATAGTCAAATTTTTTTCTAAGTCCAACGTTGAACGAAATTTGTCAAAGTCCAAGGTCGTCAGCAAGGTGAAGGAGGCTGTTGAACTATTAGAATTTAGTTTTTTAAATTTTAGTTTTAAAAATATTTTTGTAATTTTACGTCCACCAACGTTGTCATATCGCACGATGAATGGAGTGGATAAAATCATGCTCATATGAGCCCGGGACCCATGGACCTCTGAGTTACCCGACATTCATCTGATAGGATAAGGGAGAACCCCGAAAAAAACTTTATCCAGTTAATTCAACCTGACCGAAGTGCGAGCTTGTGACCTCTTGAACGTGAGGTAGCCATGCTACCATATACGCTACCGAGGCCGGCAGTGTTTTAGAAATAGAACCGTTTAAGTGATCAGAACGGACTAACTCTGTTTATGGAAGTGACACATGCAAAACGTTTTAGTATGGATAAGAGAATAATATTTTTGTATTTCCTCTAAAATAACACATTTTAGTTGAAGACAGACGTATAGAATAATCAAGTGTAGTCAACAGAAGCCCGGATGAGTATTTCCTTTAGAATGTGTCTTAATCATAGATATGAAAGATGTACATTTTTTATATAAGAGCTATAATTGAGTATTACCTTGAAAATGTTATTTAATTTCAGAAATGCTCAAAAAGGCAGCTTTAGTGAACAGAAAATAGTCTAGATTAGGTGTTTCTTTTAAAATACAGCTCATTCATAGAAAAAAAGTTCATCAATGGTTTAGGTAAGGATAATACGGCTACCGAAATTATTCTAAGTCCGGGGTGTTACACATGGAAAAGCGGCAACGCGCTGGACAATTGGGTCAACTTTTTGAAGAAAACTCACCGGTGATGCAACCGTAGATAGGGTAGGAGACCGAAAATTTAGGAATTTCCCATATTTGATAGTGTTATTGTTTTCGAAAATAAAAAGTTGTCAAAGTTCCACGGGTGTCTGCCGCGAATCTATCCCGGCAGGCGATGCCACGGCGCCCGGGAATGTGTCAGATCCCTGTCCCTGATGGGTGAAACGCGGAAGCCAAAAACGGGGAAATTTGGAAAAATGATGCATAGGGTCATTTCTCTTACTAAAAGTAACGAATTTATACATATTTTATATTGTTAAAAATACTTTTTGGCGCACACAAGAACTTTTCCAGTCCAACGCTGACCGAAATTTTTCTAGCCCAAGAACTTCAGCAAGTGGAAGGAGGCTGTTGAAAATGTAGAATTTAGTTATTTAGAATTTAGTATTTAGAATTTTTTGTAATTTTACGTACTTTAACGTTAACGCATAATAGACGATGAACTGAATGGATGAAATCATGTTCAAATGAGCCCGGGGACCAAAGGGCTCTGAGGTACCGAAAAGTCTGCTGTCAGGATTAGAGAAAACCCCGGAAAAAACTTTATCGAGGTAAGTAAGCGTGGGTGAGATGCGAACTCGGGACCTCTTGAAAGTGAGGTGGACACGCTACCATCTACGCTACCGAGGTGGCCGTTTATAGAAATGGAACAAGTAAACAGTTTAAGTGAACAGAACAGATTGACCCTGTTCAAGGAAGTGAAACATGCAAAACTTTTTAGTATGGAGAAGAGAGCAATAGTTATGTATTTCCTCTAAAATATGACATTTTTGTTGAAGAGAAACGTATAGAATAATCAACTGTGGACAATGGAACCCCGGATGAGTATTTCCTTTAAATGTGCCTTAACCATATAAATTAAAGATGGAAATTATTGAAGTAGGAGTTGCGATTGGGTATTTCCTTGAAAATGTTATTTATTTTTAGAAGTGGAACACAAAAGCAGCTTAAGTGAACAGAAAATAGACAAAAATTACGTATTTCCTTTTAAATAAAGCTTATTCATAGAAGTTGAACTTATCAAATGTTTAGGTAAGCATAACACGGCTACCGAAATTATTCTAAGTCCGGGATGTGACACATGGGCAAATGGCAACGCGCTGGATAAGTGGGGCAACGCTTTAAAGAAAACTCACTGGGGATGCAACTGTAATGAAGGTAGGGGTCCGAAAATGTATGAATTTCGCATATTTGAGAAGGTATTTTTTGTGAAAATGAAAAAATTTTCAAAATCTGACGGGAATCCGCCGCGGATCGATACCGGCAGTAGAGGCCTTGGTGGCTGGGGCCAACTCAGGTCCCTGTTACGGCTGAGTGAAACGCGCTAGTCAAAAACCGGGAAATTTGAGAAAAAAATGCATAGGACCTTTTTCCCTTACGAAAAGAAAGGCAGTGACATAGGTTTTACATTTTTAAAAATAGTTTTTGGCGCAGACAGAAATTTTCTAAGTCCAAGGCCGTCAGCAAATTTTAGGAGGCTGTCGAAAATTAAGAATATAGTTATTTTGAGATTAGAATTTAGCTTTTAGGATTATTTACTATTTTACGTCTCCAAACGTTAAGTCATATCGGACGATGACAAGAACGGACGCAATAATGCACAAAAGAGCCCGGGGTCCATAGAGCTTAGTGTTATTCGACATTCGTCTCTCAGGTTAAGGGGAAAACCCCGAAAAAAACTTATCCTGGTAGCTCAATCAGATCGACATTCGAACTCTGGACCTCTTAAACGTCAGGTGGACACGCCACTGTCTACGCTACCCAGCCGAGCAGTTTTTAGATATGGAAGAGGTAAATAGTTTAAGTGAACAGAACAGATTGACTCTGTTCATGGAAGTGAAACATGCAAAACTTTTAAGTGTAGAGAAGGGAGCTAAAATTGTGTATTTCATCCAAAATATGACATTCTTTTTCAATAGAAACGTATAGAATAATCTAGTGTGGAACACAAAACCCCGGTTGAATTTTTCCTTTAAAATATGTCTTCATCATAGAAGTGAAAGATGCAGAACGTCAAAGAAGAAAATAAAATTGAGTATTTCCTTGAAAATGTTACTCATTTTCAGAAGTAGAACACAGCAGCAGCTTAACTGAACAGAAAATGCGCAAATTTGCGTATTTCCTTTAAAAATCAGCTCATTCATATAAACTAAGCTTATCAAACGTTTAGCTAAGGACAAAACGGCTAGAGCTAAGTACATTTCTCATTATCTTACTTTCTCTTGGCAGTGGACCATGCAAAACGTTTAAGTATGGAGAAGAGAGCAATAGCTGTGTATTTCCTGTAAAATGTGACATTTTAGTTGAAGAAAAATATATAGAATAATCAAGTGTGGACAACAGATACTCTGTTCAGTATTTCCTTTAAAATGTGCCTTAATCATAGAAATGCAAGATGTAAGTTGTTGAAGTAGGAGTTACAATTGACTATTCCCTTGAAAATGCTATATATTTGCAGAAATGGAACACAAAAGCAGCTTGAGTGAACAAAAAATAGGCAAAATTATGTATTTCCTTTTAAATGCAGCTCATTTATAGAAATGAAGCTTATCAATCGTTTAAGTAAGGACAACACGGCTACCACCAGAGATGCATCTGTAGCGAAGGTAGGAAACCAAAAATGTTTGAATTTCCCATATTTGAAAAAAAAAATTTTGAGAAAATGAATAATTTTCAAAGACCCACGGGAGTCCGCCGAGGATCAAAGTCAGCAGGTGAGGCCTCGGCGGCCGGGGACGAGTCTGGTGCCTGCCCCGGCTTGGTGCAATGCGCTACTCAAAAACGGGGAAACTTTGAAAAACGATGTACAGAATCTTTGTCCTTTACGAAACAAACGCAGTGATATATATATATATATATATATATATATATATATATATATATATATATATATATATATATTTCATATTTTGAAAAAATATTCAAAAAATTTTCTTAGTCCAGCGTTGAACGAAATTTGTCAAACTCCAAGGTCGTCAGCAAGTTGAAGGAGGCTGTTGAAAAATTAGAATTTAGTTTAGAATTTAAAATTTAGTTTTCAAAATATTTTTGTAATTTTACGTCCACCAACGTTAAGTCATATCGGGCCATGAATGGAATGGGTGAAATCATGCTGAAATGAGCCCGGGGCCCATGGAATTACCCGACATTCGTCTGAAGGATAAGGGAGAACCCCGGAAAAAACTTTATCCAGGTAATTCAACCTGACCGAAGTGCGAGCTTGTGACCTCTTGAACGTGAGGTAGCCATGCTACCATCTACGGTACCGAGGCCGGCAGTGTTTTAGAAATAGAACCGTTTAAGTTATCAGAACGGACTAACTCTGTTTATGGAAGTGACACATGCAAAACGTTTTAGTATGGAGAAGAGAATAATATTTTTGTATTTCCTCTAAAATAACACATTTTAGTTGAATACAGACGTATAGAATAATCAAGTGTAGTCAACAGAAGCCCGGATGAGTATTTCCTTTAGAATGTGTGTTAATCATAGATATGAAAGATGTACATTTTTTATATCAGAGCTATAATTGAGTATTACCTTGAAAATGTTGTTTATTTTCAGAAATGCTCAAAAAGGCAGCTTTAGTGAACAGAAAATAGTCTAGATTAGGTGTTTCTTTTAAAATACAGCTCATTCATAGAGAAGAAGTTCATCAATGGTTTAGGTAAGGATAATACGGCTACCGAAATTATTCTAAGTCAGGGGTGTTACACATGGGCAAAGCGCAACGCGATGGACAAGCAGGTCAAATTTGTGAAGAAACTTCACCGGGGATGCATCTGTAGTGAATGTAGGAGTGCAAAATTGAATGAAATTCTCATATTTGAAAAAGTAATTTTTTTAAATGAAACTTTTGAATTGAAATGAAATATGAAAGGGGTAGAGCCAGAATGAAAAATTCAATGCCATAGCCGGGATTTGAACCACGGATCTTCTGGTTCCCGTCCAGCCGCACTACCATTGTGCTACTATGGCCAACGTGCCGACATGACATCAAATTCTCCATGACTCGTGTTTCTCCCGGTAAACCACTAGGAGTTCTCATAAACATATGAGACAACTACCTTGATGGCGACTTACTATGCTGTAAGTACTTTAAGGCCCGGGTTTTATAGTTCGGACCACTATTAGGTACAATTAATGGAAAGTAATTGTTCTTTCACACTAGCCGTGTGTAGGACGCACTATGAAAGGGTAGAGCCAGAATGAAGTAGTGGTCCGAACTATAAAGCCCGGGCCTTAAAGTACTTACAGCATAGTAAGTCGCCATCAAGGTAGTTGTCTCATATGTTTATGAGAACTCCTAGTGGTTTACCGGGAGAAACACGAGTCAGATGGAGAATTTAATGTCATGTAGGCACGTTGGCCATAGTAGCACAATGGTAGTGCGGCTGGACGGAAACCAGAAGATCCGTGGTTCAAATCCCGGCTATGGCATTGAATTTTTCATTCTGGCTGTACCCTTTCATAGTGCGTCCTACACACGGCTAGTGTGAAAGAACAATTAATTTCCATGAAATGAAATACTTCATATTTTTAAAAAATATTTTTGGAGTGGACAAAATCTTTTTAGTCCAGCGCTAAACGAAATTTTTGGCTGGCAGCAAGTGAAAGGAGGCTGTTGAAATTTCAGAATTTAGTTATTTAGAATTTAGCCTCTGAAGTCTACTTTGCAGTTTTACGTCCTCCAACGTTAAATAATATCGGTTGATGAATGGATTAGATGAAATCATGCTCAAATAAGCCCAGAGCCCACAGAGCTCAGCATTCGTCTATTAGGATAAAAATAAAAAAATAAAAAAATAAAAATAAAAAAAAAAATAAAAAAATAAAAAAATTAAAAAAATTAAAAAAAAATAAAAAAATAAAAAAATAACCTCTGCACTCTATTACCCCGGCATCTAGAGTCTAAACCGGGGCACATGTGCTTTATTTTTTCTTTCTTTTACAGTTTGCATTTACATTGTTTTATCATTTGTTTTTACAGAGAAAACCGTCTCTTAGGATAGCGGAGAACCCCGTAAAAACCTTATCCATGTAACTTAACTTGTCAGAGATGCAAACTCGGGACCTCTTTGACGTGAGGTAGCCACGCTACCATCTACGCTGCTGAGGCGGGCAGTTTCTAGAAACGGAACAGGTAAACAGTTTAAGTGAATATAACAGATTAACTTGTTCATGAAAGAGAAACATACAGAACTTTAAAGTATGGAGAAGAGAGCTGAAGTTATGATTTCCTCTAAAATATGACATTATTGTTGAACAGAAACGTATAGAATAATCAATTGTGGACCACGAAATCCCGGTATGCGTGTTTCCTTTATAATGTGTATTAATCATAGAAATGAAAGATGCAAATTGTTGAAGTAGGAGCTAATATTGTGTATTTCCTTGAAATTGTTATTTATTTTCAACACAAAAGAAGCTTAAGTGAATAGAAAATTGGCGAAATTACTTATTTCCTTTTAAATACAGCTCATTCATAGAAATAAAGCTTATAAAAAGTTTAGATAATAATAACATGGCTACAGGAAAGTACATATCGCAATATCTCACATTTCCATGGAATTGAAGTATGCAAAACTTTAAAGTGGGGAGAAGGGAGCTATAATTGTGGTTTTTCTCTAAAATATGACTTATTTGTTGAATAGAAACGTATCGAATAATCAACTGTGGACAACAGAATTGCGGATAAGTATTTTCTATAAAATGTGCCTTAGTCGTAGCATCTTTTTGCCTTTCGAAAAGAAGCGCAGTTAATGTTTTAAAAACATATTTTTGGCGCTGATAAAACTTTTTATAAGTCCAACGCCCACCAAAGTTTGTATATGTCCAATGTCTGCAACGAATGCAACGACGATTTTGAAAATTTTTCTAAGTCCGAGGTGTTGCACATGGACAGACGTTGCGCCCCAGCCTAGTGAGTGAACTTTTTTAAACAATTCACCTAGAATGCATCTGTCGCAAAGATATAAATCTGAAAATGTCAGAATTTCCCATAATTTAAAAAGTAACATTTTGTGAAAATGACAAACTTTCAAACGCCACTGGATCCTGAAGTAAACAATGCCAATTTTAGAGGCCTTAGCGGCCGGGAACGTGAGAGATTCCCATTATAAACCACTTGTCTTTATATATCATGTCGTATAACGAGATATAAACACAATGCTTGGGGGCCGCGTATAGACTGGTAAGGAGAGCGGTTGAGTACTGCCCGCCTGCCGGTCCCTCTCCAGCCGGTCGGCCGCACAGCTTAGCAGTGCTGCAGCACCGTGCTTATTAAGAAAGGCAAGCAAAGCAATGAAGGCAATGCCTCTTTTTTAACAAAATTGTAAGCAGCTAATTTATTCCCAGCAAGTTGAAACTGCTAGACACATAACTGAACTTGGCATTCTTTCACTTGCTTTTAAACATTTTAATGGTCCAAGAAAAATTCAAAGTAATGAACATTTGAATAAAAAATTAAAATCTGTCATTTTTTCTTTACTGACAATTATACTTGATTGCTACATAAAGCTTCAACATTTGAAGTCCGCAAAATAGATGAAGAAGCATACAGGGAACATAAAATATTTCTTGTTATGGGAAATATGCACTTCGCTGTATAAGTTCAACCTTCCTAAACTAACTCACTGCTGGCGACAAAAGTGTGGAAGCTTCAAATTACACAATTTTGACCTTCACATTGAAATAGTTTGCCAACATGAGAATACTAAACTCTTAAACTTTATAGAAAATCTGATTCACTTGTCATTCAGTCGCTGTGGCTTATGTGCAACATGTGGGACTTAGAAATATTTTCAAAAGGCCCGCTTAAGCTGCTTCTAAAGTTGGACTTGGAAATATTACTGTCAGAATTGCACTTGCTGCCTAATATCATGTTAAAGCAAGACATGGACATCATTAACTTCTCTTTCGTAAGGAAAAGAGGTCTATGCTACGTGTTGCCAAATGTCCTTGTCTTTGACAAGTGCGTTGCGCTCCACTGCGCATGCAATGCCCGGCCAAACGATTTGAAAGGTTGACTCACATGTCAGGCGCATTTCAGTTGTATATGTGCAGCCCGGAGCACTTAGAAATATTTTCAACATCCTCGGTTCAGTTGTTCACGCCGATGGACATAGAGATATTTCGGTCCACTTTGTACCTGCTGCTGAATATAATTTTAAATATATGAGCTATGCATCTATGTATTCCCTTAATGCTGCATGGACAACCTGAGTCACTTGGCTGTAGATCTCATGCCGTATACTGAAATATACTTAAAGTGCTTGCGGGCCGCGCTTCGACTGGTGAGGAGCGCGGCTGTGAACTGCCAAACTGCCGGTCCTTCTCCAGCCAGCCGGCCGCGCAGTTCAGCTGTGGTGCAGCATCGTGCTTTGGGGTGTCTTGGCTATATATAAGAGGGACGGAAGTGAAGGTGATAAGCTAGGCGCCCTCTCCTAGCGTGGCCCTATTCAGGAAGGCAAGGAATTATATCGGTGAATCTAGGCTGCCTTTCCCTGGTGGTGATTGTACACTGAACCTAGTGTATAGTCGTCGCCCTAGCTGAAGGAGACAGGACTTGACGGAAAGATGCTAGTTGTTCTCCTTGCTAGCCAAAACAGCATTGTCGCGGCCCTCTGTCTCACGATACGGTCATATGCGACGAACTGTTATGTCTAAGCGCTAAACTCTCTGAAGTCCGAGTGAAATGTATTATCTCGATCTGCTAAGATTTGCGATATCTCGCACACTGCGAGTAAGCTAAATGTGGAGCCGTAGCATTATAGGGAGGCACGGACTTGCTTCTGTAAGTCTAGGACCTCTCTCCTTTGGGTGCTGCACACTCTGACCATTGTGCGGTCATGTTCCCAAACTAAAGGAGATAGGAATTGACTGAAACAGCCAGCGGCCCTCCTTGCTAGCAATTGCACAGCATTGTCGCGGCTCTCTGTCTCAGGACACGGTCATATGCGACCAACTGATATGTGTATGCGCCAAACTCCCTAGAGTCCGAGTGAATGGATGAAAAATTAAATTTTCACAAGCATATAGGGACTGTGAGAAGAAAAGGAGGAAATGTGATGATGAAATTGGCTACCATAATACAATATAAATTTAGAATTCCTTTGGATGCAACGAAATCATATCATACGGCGATTTTAACAGGAATTATAGGTTATGGAGCGAGTGTATGGGCTCACAGGGCAAAATTGGTTAAAAATATTCAAAATTTAAGGAGTACGCAAAGGCAGTCTATAATCAGATGTATGGGTCTAATACGAACTACTCCGTCAATGGCATTATTAGTAATTTTAGCTATGTGGCCAATGCATTTAACAGTAAGATGGAGAGGAGCACTTTACTGGATAAGGAAAGGGAATCAAGACAAAGTGAAGGAAATACTCGGGAGACCTTGTCATACAAAGAGAGAAGTGTGGGAATTACTGATAGGAGAATGGCAAGAGGAATGGAACAACACGAGTGAAGGACGAAGAGTGCGAGACATCTTTCCCAGTATAAAAGAACGTCTAAAGTTGAAGATCAACCCAACAAAGGAAACCGTACAATATATCACTGGACATGGACCATTCGACACATACTTTAAGAAGATAGGCAGTAAGGCTAGCAGTACGTGTGAAACTTGTGGAGTGGAAGGAACACCAGAACATGCAATCTTCGAGTGTGACAAATATACAGGGTGAGTCACCTAAAACTTGCACCGTAAATATTTCTGAAATGGTATGTGCTATTGATATGCGGTTTTCACGGAATTGAACTATAGGCAGGGGCTCGCATTTTCAAATGATACACAGATTTTTATAATTTTTAGAAAGTGTATTTATGTACAAACGTTACATTTTTTAAATGGAACAATGTGTATTGACATTAAGAAAATAAAAGTAGAATAAATTAGAATGTCAATGGTGTTTTTTGCACGATTCTAATGTAAGTAGTTTACGAGAAATCGTCATTTGTACAAAACGGGACAATGGCTAGGACAAACTAAAGAAAAACAAGTGAATGAAGAAAAATGAGGATTCTGACAAGTAAACAAAACTGTACCCTCAAAGCCTGTGTTCAAAATGAGCACCACCAGCTTCAATACAAGCTTCCAGTCTAGTATGTTAAGATTGCTGTACACGTTCTAGCATTTCAGTGGAAATTTCAGCGCAGGCAGCAGTAATACGCCGTTTCATATCTTCTGGTGTAGTTGGTATGTCCTTGTAGACAGTGTCTTTCAGCTTCCCCCACAGAAAAAGTCTAAAGGAGTCGAATCTGGTGAACGGGCCGGCCAAAGTACAGGTCCCCTTCGTCCAATCCACCGATATTGAAACAATCCTTGAAGATAAGCTGTAGTAATTCGTGCACTATGGGCCGGACAGCCATCATGTTGATACCACAGATTCCTCCTAGTCTGAAGGGGAACGTCTTCTAACATCTGTGGAAGATCGTCTGTTAGGAGGTTGAGATACTTCTGTGAATTCAGTGTTCCTTCTATGAAAAAAGGGCCAATGATGTGATGGTTCACTATTCCACACCACACGTTCACAGTCCATGGATGCTGACGTTCTACCTGACGCAGCCAACGAGGATTGTCAACAGACCAATAGTGCATATTTTTTAGATTTACTTGGCCATGATTAGTAAATGTTGCTTCATCAGTGAACAAGATACATGACAAATTTGGAGTATCATGTCTCAATGCCCATGTACAAAAGTTCACACGACTCTCAAAATCATTGCCATGCAGCACTTGATGGAGAGAGATGTGATACGGATGGAACTTATGACGATGGAGGATGCGGATTACATTTCTTTGACTGATGCCGCTTCCTCGTGCGATTGCACGAGAACTAATGTGGGGATCTACTGCAACAGCAGCTAGAACATTAATTTCTCCTTGCTCTCCAGTTGCTCGTTTGTTTCTGGTGCGTTTTCTAGACGTTATACTACCACTTTCACGTAATTGGTTGAAGAGGTTCACAAATGCGAGGGCTATCCAGAAAGTATATTACGTTTTGGTCTGTTTCCGCTAGGGGCGGGGCTAGCGCGGCCATCTTCGGGTCAGAGCGTTGAGCAGCTCGGTCGGCATCTAGCCGTGCTAGTGAGAGGTTCGTGCTGTGCTCCGTTCAGATACTGTGACGGTTTGAAATGTCTGCGTTAATTGAAAATCCCGCGAGCTGCGAGGTGCGTGCAGTAATAAGGTTTCTGACTGCAAAAAACTGTAAACCGATAGAAATCTATCGGCAGCTTTGTGAAGTGTATGGGGACAACATTATCACTGAAGGTGGAGTGCGTCAGTGGGTCATCAGATTTAAAAATGGCCGAACCAATGTTCACGACGAAGATCGAAGTGGGAGGCCCAGCATAGTGACTGCGGAACTTGTCGAAAAAGTCGATGCTAAAGTCCGTGAAAATCGAAGGTTCACAATAACGGAACTTTCTTTGAGTTTTCCACAAATTTCGCAAAGTTTGTTGCACGAAATCATCAGCGAAAAGCTTGGTTACCACAAGTTTTGTGCAAGATGGATTCCAAAAATCTTGACAGAGGACCACAAAAATCAGCGAATGGCTGCAGCGTTGAACTTTTTGGACGTTTACCATAAGGATGGTGACTCTTTACTCGATCGCATCGTTACTGGTGACGAAACATGGGTGAAACATGTGAACTGTGAAACGAAATTGCAATCAATGCAGTGGGGGCACACAAGTTCTCCCCAAAAACCCAAGAAATGCATGCAAACAATGTCGGCAAGGAAGATGATGGCGACTGTTTTTGGGGACAGAAAAGGTGTGATTTTGGTGGACTTCCTGGAAAGAGGCGCTACATTAAACTCTCAAAGGTATTGCCAAACTCTCCAAAAACTCAGAAGAGCCATTCAAAACAAGCGCAGAGGAATGTTGAGCTCTAAGATCTTGTTGATTCACGACAACGCCCGGCCCCACACGGCAAATGTCACTCGTGAAGTTCTTGAATCTTTTAAGTGGGAGTTGTTTCCTCATCCGCCGTACAGTCCCGACCTGGCACCGAGCGACTTCCACCTATTCCCAGCAATGAAGAAGTGGCTGGCTATGCAGCGTTTTGATGACGACGCACAGCTGCAAGAAGAGGTAACGAAGTGGTTGAAGGCGCAGGCGGCCGAATTTTTCGACGAAGGAATTTCCAAGCTCGTACATCGCTACGATAAATGCCTTAATTTGAATGGTGACTATGTCGAAAAGTAGTATTTGAGTGTGGCTTTCATCTGTATATAATAAAATTTGTTTCCTATACTTTGTTTACTTTTTATTCCAAAACGTAATCTACTTTCTGGATAGCCCTCGTAATTGACGAGATGGTTGACGTCTATTCGGATATGTTTCCAAGTACACTGTACAAGAAAGAACTGCATTCTTTCTACATTCACCATAAACTATGAGCATATCTGCTTTTTCTGCATTGGTAAATACCATCTTCCAAGCACGTCCTACTGCTTCAACTATTACAAAATAACTGCCAGTGTAGACAAAACACATTGTAAACAAACATAACAACATCCTAGCCTAGCAACTAAGCAATTGAATGGAACAAACAGCTGCCGGTGCGTTCAATATTCAAATGACGATTTCTCGTAAACTACTTACATTAGAATCGTGCAAAAAACACCATTGACATTCTAATTTATTCTACTTTTATTTTCTTAATGTCAATACGCATTGTTCCATTTAAAAAAATGTAACTTTTGTACATAAATACACTTTCTAAAAATTATAAAAATCTGTGTATCATTTGAAAATGCGAGCCCCTGCCTATAGTTCAATTCCGTGAAAACCGTATATCAATACCACATACCATTTCAGAAATATTTACGGTGCAAGTTTTAGGTGACTCACCCTGTAGAGAAATACTACAA